>JAOSBP010007210.1:0-11261 GCA_027563825.1 Erythroxylum mucronatum | reverse complement strand
ATGCTGAGGAGTCCTAATAAGGAACATCCTTGCCACTTGCGGGCAGCCGGGAGAAGGCTTAAACTGGTCTACGTCGATGAGACTCTGCTGGGTGGACTACCTTACCCACATAACAGGTAAGCATGCATAACAATGGACCTATCTTGTCCAACTGACTGTTTTGCTGAAAATGGATTTTCATGCAATCCATATAGCTGATGCTTTTCATGCTTATCATTTCATGCACATTCATACTCATGCTCATTCAAGTCATGACAATCTCAAGCAAATGTCATGGGCTGCTATAATGCTTACATAATGGCAATCATGGATTCATTTAATGTTCATTTCAAACAAAGTCAAGCAGTCAATAAACAACAATTGTTCATCCTCAATGTTTAATGTTCATTAATTATCTTATCATTCAAACTTTACTAATATAAAGATAAACACATAACCTACCTGAATTAGCTAAATTCTTGCTAATGAAGCTCTTGCTCTTGATCTTCTCCTTGCTCTTGTTCTCCTTCAAGAACAATATAAACCCAAATTCAACATCACTTCAATACAAATTGAAAAACTACTTGAACTCTTTCATGAAATAAATCTTGGAATCACAATACCCATCCCAAAACTAAACTTTTCAACTCAAAATCCAACCAAGAGCTCAAACAATAAATGAAGACTTACCTTGAATCTTCAACCTCACAAGTTGATACTTAGATCAAAATGAAGCTCTTGCTATTTTGCACCTTTTTATCTCTTAGACTTTCTTCCAACAACTTCTAGGTAGCTTGGAAAATCAAACCCTAGGAACTCTTCTTCTCCTTTTCTTTTCTCCTTCTCACGCACCTCTCCCTCTCTTTTTCTCTCAATTTCGTGGGTGCTCTTCTAATTCCTACCCAATTCACTTAACTCATCCCTTTTATACTTCTTTACATTTACTTAAATCCAAAGGCTTAAAGCCCACCTTCTTCTTCCTTTATTTCTTCTACACTTAAGCCCATATCATCCCTTCCTCTTTTAATTCATTTTGGGCCCAATCATTTACTCAAGCCCAACTACTACATCTAACTCATTAATGCCATCTAACTTATTTAATGCTAGCTAACACATTAATTACTCATTAATTTAAATCAACTAACATATTTAATGTCATATGCTAATTAATGCTAACTCAATTTAATTAATTTAATCATGCTTAATCATAAAAAAAAAATTCGGGGCTAACAAAAACAATAGTCGGTGATGAATGTTCAGTGATTTTCGATGAACACCTACATAATCCGAAGAACAACAAAAGATTCAGTGATTTTGCCTTCTAAGACTCGTGCTTACATGTGTTGTTATCATATTGACACATGGCTCCATGCATGACTCCCATTTGCCTTTTATGCAAGCTGCCACATGTATCCAACATGTCAGGCCATTTTTCACACAATGAATGATGCCAAATGTCAATAATTCGTAGGCTTAATCATACTAATTTTTATGTACCACTTAACTTGTCACTTGACAATTTTCCTAGTCCAAAATCTAAAATACCCCAAAATTTGGGAAATTTCCTAAAATTCACCAAAAAATTCGGAAAAAATAAAAATAAAAATCTCCAAATAAATTTTTGACATATCTTTTTAATCTAAATTTTAAAACCAATTATACCCGGAATGTCAATGAATGCATTTACAATTATTTGTATGTGTCAAAAAATACATATACACATATAAGTGACTACTAAAAAATACAAAGCATGGCTAATCCTTCAATATTCTAGCCCCTAATATGGTGTTACAGAGTTAACGTGGTATAGGTCCAGAATTTTAAAGGGTGGATTACTGTTTCTTGAGTTATAATCATTAAATCCTAAATCATAACCCCTAACTGAATTATGAAATTTGCAATCTCTCAATTAACAAAAAAACCCTCACTTCCAATTAGATCTTAAGCCCTTTAATAGCAGCCCTTCTTCTTCCCTCTTCCTTTCTCCTCCTTCTTTCTTATCTTCCTTTCCCTTGGATCTTTCCCAATGTAGCAAAATGGAGGCATGAAAATTAGGGTTCTCCTATTTCCTCTGTAGTCTTTTCTATTTAGGTTAAAAACTAGGTTTTACTCAGGCCTAAAAGATTCAAAATATCCCCACAAAGTTAAGTTTTAAAAGTCGGTCCGCATTTGTTGTCCCGCAAGGCACGATCGAATGCCACAATTGTGGCACTTAGGATTTGCTTCTGCCAAGATCGTGGCTAATGAGGCCATGATAGTAGCCTGTCCATTTTGCTTCTGCCACGATCGTAGGCCTGAATCTTTCATCGAGCTTCCTCCAAATCTTCTCTGTTCTTCAATATCTAATCTTAAACACTAACAAGCACATCAAGACACCTCAAATACATAAAATTAAAGCTCAATAGCATGCTTTAACCCATATAACACTCAGAACATGCATATCTAACCAGTTAACCTAATCCTAAACCTAATCATACCTGAATAAATCAATTAACCACTAAAAATATACTAAAATGCGTATTAAAACATCATGCAACTTACAACTATCAATTATTGATCTTTCTCTTCATTTTTTTAGAAGTTAAATAAAGAATTCATTAATCACTGTCAAAGCCATCAAAAAGGGACAATACAATAAGTTTCAGACATAATAAGAGACAATAATATAGCTGATTTTAGGGAAAACCAGAACTAAAGATTCCATTGCCTTCTAAGGTTGTGTCACTTTATGAGCTACCAATGTTTCCTTAATCCAACAATGCAACTTGTGAATTAGAGAGTACTTTTAAATTTTAGTTTTTTGATGAATTCTTTAGGTTCTTTCCCTCTATATAGCATAAAGTGCACAATTAAGGCTAAGGCTTAAACATATTCTATCATTTCCCATTTATTGGAATTTTTCTTTGACCTATTTTAATATCAGTTCCCCTACCTTGAAATTGCCAGAAGTTATTTTTTATGATGCTGTGAACTCGAGTTTATAGTGAAATTCTTGAAGAAAAAGTGGAAATGTCATTTCTAAGGAAAAGAGGACTAAACGAAGTCCAATTATCGAATTAGAACTAAGTATCATTTTCATTCTCCACCTGGATATTAATCAAAGAATACACTAGATGTCTTCTTTTTAATATTTGGAAAAAAAACTAAGAGTGCTCTTTCTTCTCCATGATCTGCCATAAAAAGTTCTCTTTGTGGGATCTAATTAATCCATTTACTGCAAAAGGATTTCTTATCCTTGAATAGTCTCTAAATCTTCTTTACAATCTGTATTGTTTAAAAGGTTGAGATAAAGGTTAGGCCAAGACCCCTTTCTTGCTTTCTCCAGCAAAGCTGCTCCTATTTGACTTTTTAACCCTTAGAAATGTCACTTACTAGACGAAAGAAAGCTTTTGATGCATTTTCCACTTCCATAATGATTCTTTTAGGTAAAAGAAGATGAGAACTTGAATAGATGTGAATATTTTTTAGAACTAAAATGATCAATTGTACTAGCCCAACTTAAGAACGAGCTATATTTTGCCAAGAGTTGATGACTTTTTGTTATTTCTCCAGGATCAGCAAGCAGTATTGGTACTTTAACCTATTAGTAGAAATAGGGATCCCACATGGAGGTGAAAAGGATACTATGGGCACTCAGTTCAAAGATGAGCTGGAGACTCAAAATTGTGTGTATCTGAAGAAAAATATATACTACTATTACTAGAGTTGATGCTAGGGCCAGAGAGTCTACTAAAAACCTAGAGGGAATTATGCAGAATTAAAATGTATTTTTGATGAGCTCCATATAATAATAAAAGATCATCTGAAAAACATAATTAGGTGACATTTCTCTACTTTTATAAGGAAAAGTGAAGTTTGGGTTCCTGGAAATGTTTTAGATGACAATTTTGTTCAAGGCTTCCATTAATATGACAAACCGGTAAGGAGACATTAGGTCTCTCTGCTTGATTCCATTACCACCTTGAAATAGTTTGGTAGGGGACCAATTGATGAGAATAGAGTAAGTTGTAGTAGGGATGCAAGTATAAATCCATTTAAAGAATGAACCGAGGAAACCAAACTATTCTAAACAAGTTAAAATGAAATGCCAGTGGAGTCTATCAAAAGCTTTAGAAAAATCTACCTTCATGGCATAACTTTTAATATTTCTACCAGAGGTGTACTCTCTCATCCGTTCTTGAACAAGAAGAATATTATCTGAAATTGATATGCTTGGTATGACAAATGTATCATGGGTGCGACACTCATCTTGTGCTTTTGATACAAGTTGCATGGGAGTGAAACTCATCTCACTCCCATGCAACAATGTTCACGGCTATGAGAAGCCATGCACCACTGTGAGAAGCCAGCCACGTCAGTGACTTCTATGCCACATTTCCCTGAAAAATCTAGTGTTTTACTATAAAAGGAATATGTTATGACGACAGAAAGGGGAGGTGGACAAAATAGATTTTTGTTCATTTTTCTTCGGTTTTCAACTAGAAAGAGGAGATTTCATAGCTGATTCTTGGAGACTCATAGAGAAGATGGAAGGATAACCCATCATCGGTTCGAAGGTGACATCGACACCTAAGCCACAATTAATCTTATCTCGACTTTGTTATATGTTAAATCTCTCTTTAAGGATTCTTATTGCTATTCTACGCTAAATGATTTGGGTATTGTAAAGTTGATCTTAATACGTTCATTGGATTCTTTTATTGCAAACCCATTACTAGAATCTTGAATGTAATTCATAATTATTGTGTTTGAGATTCATTAGTAGCCACTAATGACCTTGAATCATAAGGAACAATGTAACTTAGGTAAGATAAACTAAGTTTGGGAGGTTACTGTTGGATTTTGATCTTGCATAACATGCATCAAAATAGAAAGCAACAACAGAAATATAAAACAAAACCTAAAAATCCAAGAACTTTCAACTGCCATTAGATGTAACTTTAACAAAACATGAACTTAAGATGTGTACTTTACAATCTCCTTCGGTCTTCATTGTCATCACCTCTTCAGGTTGTCGTAAACCACAACGACCAAAGGAGGACGTCTCTAATGATATCCATGCGAAGAGTGAAGCCTGAATCCTCTTAGGAAGAATGGCTACAACACACACAAAGTGCTAGCGTTGTGATGTATTCTTTGAGATAGTGTTTGTAGAGAGTGAGACAAGATGATGAACACTTCACCAAAAATTCTCTTTCTTGCACACTTCACCAAGGCTCATTACTTAATTAGATATGTCACTAAAAACTATCTTCATGGCATTTCCACTAAGGCTAGAGATTCTTGAATAATGACCCCGACAGGAGGTCGTGGGTATCATCTCCTTCTATTAGGAATCATCAATCCTTAATTGATTATTCAATTACCTTCGAATACACAATCACTACCTTATGAGCAACCTTTAAAAGGCAACGAGGAATGGAGTCAAAGTATAAGATTAGTATCCAAGATATCCTCGAGTACCTTAAGTTTAAAGATATTTAAACCATTTCTATGATGAGACTATCATTAACACTAGAATAGATTATCCATATGATTGTCTCATAGTAGGTCATCCAATGTTCTTACTACTCTTAACAAGCATCCACATGTTAACTCTAAACAACTTATGCTTACAACTTATAAGATCCACTGCTTGATCTAATCAAGGAGTATAACATGTGCTAGTCTATCCGAACTAATAATGTCCCGTCTTATTAATCCTATGACTATGGATAATTTAAATACTAACATAATTACACATTATAGGAATCTCGTTATCATGATCTCATAATGATTTCCTTCATGCTATGTAATATATCAAGGAATTCATTAATTCGATTTAAGATCACTATCTATCCATAAAGAACATGAACATCAAATTAACAAAAAAGCCTTTTTATTAATAAAAAAGATTTGTATAGTAAGTGCTAAAGGTGATTACCTTTCAAGCACTTTTCTAACAACCTGCCGTTTGCACTAAAGCCAATCTCTTTTTTATTTAATATCATAGGTGAGTACAAGAGATTCATATCTCTTTTAAGGAATCGACATAGTCAAAGGATCAACAATATTCTGATCAGTGGGCACTCTCTCTATCTTGACATAATTTCTATCAATGATTTCTCTAATCAAATGATATCGCCAAAGTACATGTTTGGATTTCTGATGAGACCTTGGTTTCTTTGCTTGCGCTATAACATCATTATGGTCACAGTACAACTGTACTAGGTTAACAATGCTAAGAACCACTCCAATTTACATGATGAGCTTCTTGATCCAAACTGCTTCCTTTGCTACTTCTGAAGCTGCAATGTATTCTACTTCAGTTGTTGAATCTGCAGTTGTCTCTTATTTGGAACTCTTCCAACTGACTGCTCCACCATTTAATCCGAAAAATATATCCTGATGGGGATATGGAGTTATCCCTATCAGATTGGAAACTAGCATTTGTATACTCACTCAAAACAAGATCTCTTTCTCTATATACTAAGAATATATCTTTAGTTCTTCTCAAGTATTTAAGGATATTCTTGCCGGATACCTAATGACCCTCTCCAGGATCTGACTGATATTTGTTCGTAACACTTAGAGCATATAATACATCAGGTCTCGTACATAACATAGCATACTTGATTGATCCTATGGCTAAAGCATAAGGGATCAAATTCATGTGAGTCCTCTTATCTTGTTTCTTTGGACACATAGATTTCGAGTGTGTAATCTTATGTGTCATGGGAAGATAACCTCTCTTGGACTGTTCCATGCTAAACCTCTTTAACATCTTGTCTATATATGTAGACTGAGAAAGACCAAGAAACTTCTTAGATATATCTCTATAGATTCTTATACCCAAAATATAAGTAGCTTCTCTAAGGTCTTTCATGGAGAAATTCTTAGACAACCAAATCTTGACTGATTGTAAGACTGAGACATCGTTTTCAATTAGTAGTATGTCATCTATATATAACACAAGGAACACGATAAAAATTCCACTAACCTTCTTACACACACAAGGTTCAATTGGATTTTGTGAGAAACCAAACTCTTTAGTTGTCTCATCAAATCGGATATTCCAACTCCTGGATGCTTGCTTCAATCCATGAATGGGTTTTTGAAGCTTGCTTATCTTTTCACCATCATTGGACATGAAACCATCAGGATGTGTCATAAACATGTCCTCGGTTAGGTTTCCATTAAGGAAAGTTATTTTTGTTGGGTTTTGATCTTGCATCAAATCCATCAAAAATAGAAAACAACAACAGAAATATAAAACAAAACCCAAAAAGCCAATAACTTTCAAGTGCCATTAGATGTAACTTTAACAAAACATGAACTTAAGATGTGTACCTTACAATCTCCTTTGTTCTTTGTTGTCTTCACCTCTTTGAGTTTTCGTAAACCATAAAGACCAAAGGGGGACATCTCTAATGATATCCACGTGAAAAGCGAAGCCTAAAACCTCTTAGGAAGAATGGCTATAACACACACAAAGTGCCAGCTTTGTGATGTATTCTTTGAGAGAGCATTTGTAGAGAGTGAGAAAAGATGAACACTTCACCAAAAAAATCTCTTTCATTCACACAACACTTGCACGAAAATTGGTGTTTCTTACACCCTTTCAGATACATATATAGATATTGGCTTATTGGACTTAGTCAGATACAAAAATCATAGAGCAAAGCTCTACGTGCAAAATTCTGAGCTTAAAGCTCTTTCAGACTGGCTACTCTTATCACAATGCCTTTATCTGAACATTTGTTTTATGAAATGCATCAAATAATAGAATATGCCATGAATAACATTCACTTATGATGCACAGACAGAATCTTATATTCATCGAACCTTAGTCCGGCATTCAACTTTTGCTGAGTATTCTAAAATCATTAAGAATTCAGTTGCAAATAGATATCATTTAAATTTTAGATGCAAACAGAACACTTCCAATATATTCTCAAATATCAAACTCCTCGGACCATTAAAGTCTGGAATTCATATACAAATCACAAACAGTTCAATAATTAGAAGTTAAACAGAATAAATAAATCCTAGGAAGATCATCTAGGCTGACTCATAGTATACTCCAATTTATGCTATTGTCTGGATGGTCCGATAATGTCTGAATGGCGTCCGACTTGAGAGTCTAAAATCATACATTTCATACATAATTCACATTACAAAGTCAATTAATCAAATACATAATGCACATATATACATATGTCATGTTCAATGTATACCTAATGACTATCCCAGGTATGTTTCCTTAATCATAATTCATAATCATTCACATATTTTCACTTGGATATGTCTTGTTTGCATTTAGGTTAATACCTTAAGTAGACTTGATCATGCTCCATTCATTAACCATACATTTAACCAACTTTTCCAACATCAAATTATTTTCTTTTTAAACCTTAATCAAGTCCAAATGTATCATAGTTAAATACCTTAATCCTTAATTGGTTCAAGAATCACACAAAATAACATTTTCTTTACTTCCATGTAATTTCCACAATCGTATATGGCTTCCCACAATCGTGGGATGGGTTATCCAAAAGTTGCCATGCAATTCCTTCATTAGTTTTCCAGATTTTCTCAGGACAGGTTTTGGTTAGATAATATGTTCTTCTAAAAATGTTCTTCTATGTCTTAAGTTTCTAATGAACTAAAATTCATACATTTTGGTTCATTATTCCTAGAGTTATACCAAAAATTCTACATACTGTAATCAAAAAGTGACATAATTCAAAAACTCAAATTCAACCTAAATTTTGAAACTCTTAAAGGCAGAATTCAAATTCGATTCCTTCATGAAAAATATATCCATATGTCTCTAGTTTAATATAAAATTAAAATCATCCCATTTGGGTTTCTATAGATCAAGATATGTCTAAAATACATATGTATGTTCAGTGAAAACCCTACAGCTAACATATTCAATCAATTCTTCTTTCACTTTTCTAGATTTTTTTACACTTTATACCAAAGTTAAAACAGCCTCTTTATAGTTCATCAATTATACCACTATTAGGCCTGAATTGTAGCACCCCCTTACCGCAGGGTACACACCGAAACGCCCAGAGGTCATTCCGATACATATCCTACGATAAGGGCAAGCTATATTCGATCACTACATTCAGTTCATATGGCATCATATCATTATTCACTTATAAAGCATCATAAGAAAATCACAATCTTTTTAAAACTAACTTTTCCTCATTTCATTTCTCAAAATCGAAAGTCTACATTGTGTTTTTCAACCTTTACTACCTGTACATCAACCAAAAACCTAGTACAAAAGTACTACTTGAAAGAGGAAAATATATCAAATCTATCTAAGCCATCCAAAAATCTTAGCTGACCGACCTTTAAGCTATGACTTCACTTATCCAAAACATAATCTACACGGTAGTAGAGCCTCTCAGTAGCTAGAGTCGTCTCTCCGCCATGAAAAATTAACGTTGCAATTTTGGTGAGTTTTGCGAACTCAATGAGGTAACCATCATCGATGGTTCACTCAATTCATGCAACACATCAATTCATATCACAATTATTTCACCATTTTCCATTTTTCATGAGTAACACACTTTCACTTAAGTATAAGCAATTTTGCATTTCACTCAATCAAACATCCTTAACAAGATGCATATGAAATGTTCATGAGATACTTTTCTAATTATTACGGTGTTGTGACCGAGTACCTGAACTGTCCCATATAGGGCTCATTAAACGTTGAGCCTAAGGCTCTGAACTACTTTTCAGCTCGAGGCTCAGTTTCACTCGTTGAGCTTTAAGCTCTAATCGGTGGCTACTCTGGTCATAACTGCCATTATCTGATTATGTATTCATGATTGGAATGCATATACCACAATCAATCACATTATAAGCACATAGGTCTTCACATTCACATTCAAGTAGCACTTCAATACGCAATCCCCGTTACACAATCATCGGACCTTTTGTTCGGAATCCACAATTAAATCACATTCATTCATTATTCAAAAAATAATCATAAGCAAACAATAATTGAGAGAAACCGTCTAGGTTACTCACCAACTGCTCCCGAGGCTAGTGCCTAGAAGTCCCGGCAACATCTGTGGGTTGACGTTCCAGTTGCTCCTCTATAACAATTAACATACACATATATCACAAGTTATACAATCATAGGTGTTTACTAATGCATATGTAGGAATTGAAATATGTACAATGCATATTCGTGACAATCCCGGGTATCATTCCATAAATTTAATCACAAACCATTCCCATATCAAAACTCATTTATACTCAGGTTTATGCCTCACTAAAACAATTAAACTCACAATTTATTGCTCATTGACTTATTTCAGTCTTTTCCAAAACACACACTTTCGGGTTTATTGTTCACGTTCAATGAGAAAGTGAAAATGAGGTCACTTAGTTAAACTCTCTTCTAGAAAAGTGTTCCCCTATGTTTTATGTTTCTACTGACACTAAAATCACTCACTTTGGTTTAGAAATTTGGAAGATATGCCTCAAGTATTATCGGGTTGTTCGCATACAAAAACAGTGCACTATGCACATTTTTCATCCAGAATTTGAATATTTTAGAGAATTAATCAAAATTCAAATTCTTTAGATACTTCATAGCCCTATTTCTCTACTTTACTCCAAATCAAAAACCATCTCATTTGGATGACTAAAGATGAAGATATAACCTAAATACCCAAACATGTTTAGCGAAAACACACCAGTTCATACTCTCCAACGGATTCCTTTACTTTCTTTCGATCAAACTTTTCCACTTAAATTCAAAATGCTACAGGTTTTCTTGTAGATAAAGGAAAATGTGTTAGGAATCTATTGCTTCAAGAATCAAGTCATTTGGAGGTCTAGAGAAGAAGTTATGATTAAAAGAAGCAACCATGTTTATGTCCTCACTCCTAACGAACCTACGTTGGCGCGATTGTCATAACTTTCACAATAGATCTTGGAATGATTTCATTTTTGGACGGTTAGAAAGAGGACATCGAGATCTACAAAGTTTATGAAGACCTAGAAGTGAAAGTCTGTAATTTTAAGGACAAACGATTGTGTGAAATCACATGGTCAGACCATGTGTCTTTCGGGTAAGATTGTGTTTTCTGCATCAAAAACACACGGACCGTGTGAATTTACACGACCTGACCGTGTAACCTTCGGGTTAACTAAAATTTTCATCTCCAAAACTTCTCCAAAAGATCCTAAACCACCTTACATATACTCTTAAGCATCCCAAATTCACCTCTTCTTATGCAATTATCACTCCATAACCATTTAAACACAAT
>JAOSBP010007192.1:0-11264 GCA_027563825.1 Erythroxylum mucronatum | reverse complement strand
AAATTTCTAATAAAATACTATCATGATAATAGAAGTGGCACACTAACAATTAAGTGGTGCATTTGGTGCACTAACAAATAAGTGGTGCATTAACAATTAGTGGCATACCATATTATTTCTATCTTTTATAACATCATCAACTTTCTTAGGCATTTTAGTGTT
Source organism: Erythroxylum mucronatum (assembly GCA_027563825.1). NCBI lineage: Eukaryota > Viridiplantae > Streptophyta > Magnoliopsida > Malpighiales > Erythroxylaceae > Erythroxylum > Erythroxylum mucronatum. The sequence goes on along the minus strand of JAOSBP010007192.1, from coordinate 11,102 downwards.
TAGAATATGACTCCATTACTATGTACGTTCTATATATATTACACTAATATTAATATAATTAAAAATTCATATTTACTCTATATTTTATAGTCAATAGTGAAACAAATTTTAAACATTTATTTTAGTTATTCATAGATGTATTTCATTAAAAGTTATAAATATATATAAATCAATCCTCTCTCTACTAATTAGGGTTGCTAAACTTTTTTCATCAAATTTTTTATAACAGGAAGAAAGTCAAGAGAAAAATTAATTTTAACAAAAAAAATGTAGAATTTCTTCATCTATCTATAATAACGTTAGGTACACAATATTATGTCCTAAATATTTATAATTATTGTTTATTTAATATCCTAAATTTATGAATATCAATATCAATTTTATGTCATAAAGATCATGTTTTTATATATGGTATTAAAGCATATGTTTTGAATAAATAACTTGCCTATCTATTTTCTATTATTGATAGATGATTATTGCTAAAATTTAAGTGTTCGGCTGAAAATCATTAAGATTAGCTGTATGTAGATGAAAAATCACTGCATTGGTATTCTATTTCCTTAGCCATTTTTTATTTAAGTAAAATCAAACAAGAATTTTGGAATACTCTTTTCTAAAGTTATGAAAATGTTGACCGTAACCTATTGGTATCCTCAAATCATGTCTAGTAGAATATTATCATCTTTGCATACATATACACTTACAAGTTTGGTGGAATTGTTAATCTCTTCAATCTATGTATTGTTAGTGGTTGGCATGAAAAAGCAAAAAATATTCAATTCCTAGGGCTATTTTGATTTTGGAATAAATTTTGAACCCTGGATGGAGGGCTACGGGGATATCAATAGACCAACAGCTATATGATAGAACAATCCTATATAAGAGCTCTAAGATACACAAAGAAAAATGATAGCTAATACCTTAAGTATGCTAGCTGAGACATAAACCCTTTCTCCTTAACGGGCGTTAACACTTATGGTCTGCCTCTTAAGGATCTAAACTAACTAATCCTCCTCGTATAATTTACAACTCAAATAGGATCATAGGTCTGATACTTTCTGATACATAGGATCCTTGTAGAAAGGTAAGTGCAAAGCATACTTGTATCTCTGTGTGACATAAGTAAACTTATTGAAGACTCAAGCTTTCAAGGGAGAGAGAGATTTTAGAGAGAAGCTATATGGAAACACATAATTGTTATTAATAGTAGTATCTTAGATAGAATGAAGCTTGGTTACAAAGAAAGAGGTCCTTTGCTAATATAGGCAAAGAAGGTGACAAAAAGACAAACAATTCTGAATAAAAACAAAATCTTATCATCCTAAATGGATAAGAACAACATCGCATAAACTATTTTAGATAAGAATGACGTTACATTAACTATTCTAGATAAGAACAATGTCACATCACAAAAGATAAATATAAAGACAAAAAATTCTAAATAAAGGATCCCACAATAATAAGTGGAATCCTAATCATCATCCTCATAGGATAGGTTTTTTCTATGACTGCATATTTGATGGAGAAGCCCCTCTGCTCGTGCTATCAGTATCATCATTAGTTGTCCTTCTTTGTTTACGGGGCTTGCTTTCTCCGTGCATAAATTTTTCAAATATTATTCAGCTCCTCTTTGTCGATGATGGGAACATCATCATTTGGATCTTGGACATCTTGGAAGGAGGATGCTTGAGTTTGAGATGGTACTACAATGACAATCTCCAAGTCTATAGGGTTGTCTGGAATGTTAAAGTCTAGTATTTAAAGTTCTCTAAGAACAAATTCTCCCAGGTAAGGTCCAATAGATGTAAAGGCAGCTGGTGGGACATACTTAGGAAAATGGTTTAGAACCTTAAAGAAAAGTCTAAAAGTTTTAAGTACATTTTCCTTATATTTTGGCCATTGGCTGGTGGTATGCCAGAAGTACACCTGATTCTTATAGTAGATGGATCCATTATATGCTATGATATATGGTCGATAAAGAAAAAAAAAGCATTGGGTGGATTGCTTCTCTAATGGAGTCTCCTATAATCTAAGATCCTCAATAACCTGTGAGAGTTGCATTCTCCGTTGCACCAATGGTTGGTACCACTCAAGGAAAGTCCACAAGAAGAAACCTTTATTTTCTTTATCATACAAGTGTTGGTAGAACTGTAAGTGAGGAAAGGTGATAGCATATGTATAGATGATAGAGAGTGCCCATAAGTACACAATGCATTTTCTAAGAGCAAGCCATTGATGAAAAAACATAGTGAGATATGGAGCCAAAATGTTGAACAAGGACGGATAGCAATGTAGTTTTGATTGGTTGAGGAAGAGATGGAGGTAATAGAAAAGGATTATATGGAAAAGAGAAACTATATCATCAACTATGTTAGGGGTGCTAGCAATTGAAGGCAAGAACTTCTTTGTTTTTGTAGCGCTGGGCAGATCAATCATTGAGAGAATGAGAGGAATATTTCTAGAGGGGGTGATAAGGCTTATATGTTCTTAAGGCCGAGAGAGGAAATTAGTTAGGATGTTTCGGTGGTCTTTGATGTCGTGAACTGTGAATGTATAATGGGAGAACCAATCTTTCTAGCAATACAATTTGCTCTTTGGAAGAAGTTTTTTGTTTGGATCTAGTATCTTCGAAAAGGATGTATTGTCCATTTCTATTGTAAAGAGATAAAGGTTAAGGTGAAAATTGAATGTTTTTATACCTTTTTTAACTGCTAGAATCTCTTTAAAGATTATGTGATAATGCCTTTTTGAAGGTTTAAATTGTCCGTAAGCATGTCCATAATAGAATTATTTTCCTTCTATCTCCTTTATTAAAATTGCTCCTTAGAAATCTTCACTAGCATAAATATGCAAGATTCATTTTCCTTTGTCAGGAATCTTCATCGGAGGTGGATGTTGACTGATTTTTTTTAATTGGTTAATTGTCTTTGTCTGGTTGGGGCCTCACAAAGGTGTTTATTTCTTTAATAGTTTTGATAGCTGGCTAACATATTATGACATATGAAGGACTAAATCCTTAATATAATTCATGATTCCACCAAAAGCTATTAGATCTGTTTAAAAGTGAGAATTGCATCTAGGAACTTTAGTAGTTCACTAGTTAAATGTGGGTCGGGCTAGTAGATGTCATTGTGGAACTTTATACAAAAATTGATATGGTTTAATCAATTGGGCTTTTGCGAATCAAGAGCATGATCCTATATTTTTTTATAAGATCCAAAAATTGCCACGATAAGGCTTGATGCTCTTGTTGGGTGTGAGAGTAAAGCAAAATATCATCAATGTAAGTTAAAGCACTTGAATACCATTATAGATCATTGTCATGGCTCTTTGAAACAACGATTGGGTGATTTTTAGCCTAAATGGCATGACTGTCCACTGGTATTGGGCTTTAGGAATTCAGAATGCTATTTTGTGCCAATTCTTTTAGTCAATACCCAATTGCCAAAATTCAACTTTTAAATTAAACTTTGAAAAGATTTTGATTTCTTTTAGAAATAGCACTTGTGTATTGATCTTGAGCAAAGAAAACTTGTTATCTTAAAGAAAATGATTTTAAGGCTTGTAATCAATAACTAACCTCTTCTTTCCTCTATTCTTTTATGTTTTTTTTCCAATAAAATTCTTGACATGCTCAATCTGATTTAGTTAACTTGATCAATACTTGTTTTAGAAGTATAACATATTCTTTTGATGTCATCTTTAGGTCATTTGGATTCATCCCTGGATGTGTGTCCTTTGTTGTAATGTCCTTATTCTTCTTGAATGGTAATTTGACATAGAATTCTAAATTTCTCTAAAATGGATATGGATGATTGAATTGGTCTTGACTTTCTAGGAAATATTGTAAAATTTGGTCTCTGATATCCTCATATCCAGAAGGAATGTCTTCTAGTTCGAACATTTTACCATTTTCAGTATACTCATGAATTTTTTTTTACAAATTTCTTTTGGCAAGATTTGAACTTTTCTATTTGTCAATAAACATTCATCCCAATAAGTATGTCAAGACCAAGAAGGTTACTTCCTAACATTTTTGTTCAAATACTACAACCTGGAAAAAACTTTATTCCAATCCTTCTCTTTTTGATAATATCTATCTTGAAGGACTTGCCATAAGCTGCAGTAAAGTATTATTCACATGGTTGTCATTCTTCTGTTGGAAGAATATGTGGTTTCATTACACTTCTACAAAAGCTTGTATCTATGTAACCGATAGCAGGGATTGGTCTGTGATACTTTTCAAGAAGCAATTGGAGTTTGACGTATGGCCATGTAACTATTGGCTTGTTAGGCTCTAGCTTGAAACTAGACTAGTTCATTATGTACATTAGTTCTTCATCTTCTTCTTTAAGATAAGAGGCGTCATCATTAGAATATTCACTATCAGAAATTACAAATAAAGTCTCTTTGTCTTCCCTAAATTGTTCTTCAAAAAGAGACTCGATGCCCTCGTCATCTTTAACATCATAAATTCCACAAAATGTAGGATCTTCATATCATTTTTTGATTTATGGTTGGGTTTTCCATAAAAGTAACACCGGTCTAGCTTTCTAGCATCAGAAACATGTTGTTTAAAGAAGTTTATTACATTTTCTCCTTTATGTTAAAAGGATGAACTCTTAATAGTTTCCTTCAGAAGTGTTTCTCCTTCAGAAGTGCTACATGCGTATTTTTTGTGTCTTTACATTTGATCTTTAAGTGTGGATTTTTGCGTGTTTGTTTGAGTTGAGATTCACCTGTCAGCATAGCTTTAAAGAACTTATGTTTTTTCACATAATTTGTCTAGTGTCACCAACGCTAATTGATAGAATTCCCTGTGAGGGATTTCAGACATATCTTTATGAAGAGAATTGATTGTTCGTTATAGTTTAGATTGCAGCTAATCAGCAAGGGAAGCAATAAAGGTTTACTATAGATTGACATCATTGAATCCGTTGAGCATATAATACTTTTCAGACATTGTTCGAAAATGCTTTTGTAAATCTTTTTGTTCATAGAGCAATATTTCATTTCAAATTACTCATGTCTACTTTGTCAATCAATGAGTTTTTATGGTTTCAAAATTATTTTTGATAGTGATAAATGAATGGTTGGTTCATTTTTCATTTTAAATCAATTGTTTTTTTAGTTAAAATATAATAGTTTATTTATTAAGAATTCCATATGTTGACGTGGATGGCCTAACAATTTATATCACTTATATATTATATTTATATTAAATTGAAACTTATGACATTTGATCGATATTTTTATATTAGTATTATAAAACTGAGTAAAATATAATTTTATTTATTTTAAATCTTTTATTTGTTTGAATCTTTTCCTTGTTAAAAATAATTGATAATAACTGCATCTAATGATTAAGGTATTTGCTATCACATTTAAATAATAAGTTTATATTAGTTTATCATGTCTTTGCTTACTTAATTAAAATGTTGTATATTTCTAGTAGTATTCTTGTTTGGTTCTCACTTAAACATTTTAAATTTCCATTTCCTTATATTTATAGGCTTTTGGATTTGACTTCAGAACCCTAATCACTAGCACAGGAGTATCTATAACCTATTAAACATGGTAGGTCCAGGAATGCTACTATATCTTATGTTGATTTTTCTATTAGGGGAGACCACTTATAGAAAAGGTTTTCTACAAGTTTAGGTCTTTTACAAATGGTATATCATTCTATTGTTGGATAATGCCCACCCTTATAATGGTATAGATGGAAATGAGATAGTATGTTACTTATAGAGTTATCTTATTTAGTTGTGAGTGAATTCATATACCTTCTCCAATGTTGGAGGTCCCTCCATTAAAGACGTCCTATATTTGAAATGGAAGGAAGGCATAAGTAAAGTTTTCCTTATTAATAGGAACCAAGAGGGAAGGCTCAACAATAAAAAAAGTATTCAAAGCAATACAAGCTCAGTGAAAGAAGAGAAAGGTTATTCGTGATTTGATTTAATTGATATTTTATCAGCGATATTCCAAGGCTTAGGTCTTGAAATTATTTTGGATCACAGTTTTGTGCCTGATAATTTGGCACAATGTTCCTCTATTTGTGAGATATTTCTCCACTCTCTTTGTATTTCTAGGAGTTTAATCTCTTGAGTATCTCATTGTATTATCTCTAGTTTTATCTAGATAGATTTTATTGTACCCAATTGATGCGAGCACGACCATGGTACTTTGTAAGAGCTATGGAACCAAAGATAATCTAGTAATGTCGGAGGGACCAATAACAAGATCAAGAACTAAGAAGTTCAAAGAAGTAGTTCAATATAATATGGGTTGAATTATAGATGGCATGGAATCTCAAGAGATAATGAGGGCTAATGACAAGATAACTAATTAAGTTGGGCAAAATAGGCAAGAAGACTTTCCTTCTTATTTAATTAATTATTTTACGTTAGAAGCATAACTTTCAACTGCCCACTACTTATGTCTTGGACTTGTTTAAAACTTTTAGATTTAATGGGTTATATTTTAGAAATATTAGTTTGGGCTTTAATTATTTTAGTGAAAGGCCCATGTTTAAATGCCTTTTACGTAATTAGGGTTTCTTTCTTTTCAAGAGTTATAAATACATCATAATAAATATTGCTTAGGGTTAGATTCGTTGAATAACGAATTCTATAAGGGAGGATTGCTTGTCTTCTTCTATTGCATCAATAATATAGTTCTTATCAAGGTAAACACTTATGGCGAATTTCTATTCTTGTTTTCAAATTAACCTTATTATATGTGTTTCCTTTCATATAATTGACTGGGGGTTCATTAGGGTTGCGGATTTCATCTTGTTCATGTTTTATCCAAAGTGTATGTTTTAAGGGGTTTCGGGTTATTTAGCCTTGGGGTTTCGCATCACCAATATTTTAAATAATGGAGATATTTAGGACTACAGTTAAAATTTGGTGTGCCTTTCTTTGATTTTATTTTGGAGTTTTTGTGGTCTTTTCTACTTGATGATTTCCTCACAAGTTTACCGAAGGTGGGAGAGATTTTATTCCACTACATTGGTGTGTCTACCTCCTATCAAACTAGTATTAGAGCACGGTTACTAAGTTGGTCATCCTTTGTAAATGATGGAGGTCAACATAAGCATAATGATCAGTCTGAACGAAGGCAAACTTCAAGTATGGAAGGAGAAGATGGAAGATCTCTTTTATGTTAAGGGATACCTTGAACCAATATTTAGTACCACAAAACTCGAAGTCAAATCCAACACCGAACAGACTTTATCATATAGACAAGTCTGCAGACTCATCAGAAATTGGGTGGATGATAATGTCTAGAATCGTATCTTAGGCGAGAAGGAAGTAGACAAGTTATGGGCCAAACTTGAGAGCCTTTATGCTCGAAAGTTCGTTAATAAAAAATATTCCTAATTAAACAACTCATGGACCTGAGATACTGAGATGGAACACCATTGACAGATCACTTGAATACTTATTAAAGGACCAATAATCAGATGATCACTATAAGGCTCATTTACGATGATGAGTTGCTCAGATTATGGCTTTTGGGATCCTTACTGAGCTCCTGGGAGACGTTCAAAATAATGCTCTTCAACTCAACCGTTAAAGGTGTAGTCTCGATGGAAAAGGTTAAAGGTAGCCTTTTGGAGGAGGAGTCCAGAAGAAAGACTCAAGGCTCACTCCTAAGTCTGATGTCTTAATCATAAAAACAAGGGGAAGAAGCAAAAAGTAAAGGTCAAGGTCAGAGAGGCAGATCCAGTAGCAGACCCAACAAATATGCCAATATTAAATGGTTCTACTATGGTGGAAAAGGCCACATAAAGAAGGGTTGTCAGAAGCTGAAAAGAGAAGGCAAAAGAAATCAAGAACCAGAGAATAATGATGCTAGTAGTCGAGATCGGATTACTGTGACCGAGGATCTACTTGTGAGCTATGATAAGGAGATTAATATTTTGCAAGAAGAAAAGAGTTGGGTAATTGATAGTGGCATCTCAACTAACGCAACTGCTCAATAGGCATTATTTACATCTTATACATCCGAAGATGTGAAGATGGGAAATAATGGTTTGCACAAGCCATTGGCACTGGAGGCATTTTCTTGGAGACCAATAATTTCATAAGATTAGTACTGAAAAATATCAAACATATTCTAGATATTAGATTCAATATAATCTCTATAGGATACGATGAATGGTTTTGCAGCACATTCTATGATAATGTATGGAAAGTTAGCAAAGGTGCTATTATTGTATCTAAGGGTAGGAAGCTTGAGACGTTGTACATGATGCAAGCCAACACTGCTAGTACCATTATCAATGTTATGAAAAATGAAGATGTAATTGAATTGTGGCATAAAAACTCAGCCACATGAGTAAGAAGGGCTTAGTAGTGTTAGCTAAGAAGGGACATCTATTTGGTGTCAAGAGTACGCATTTCAGAAAGTGTATTCATTTCCTAGCAGGAAACCATAATTTGGTTGCTTTTAAGATTACACCTCCCTGTACTTGATTTGGTACATTTTGACATATGCAGTCTAATGAAGACAAAGTCACTTGGTAGTGCTCTTTACTTCATGACTTTTATTGATGATCATTTAAGGAAAACCTGGGCTTACACCTTGAAGTCAAAGGTTCAGGTGTTAGAGGTCTTTAAACAATTTCAAGCTTCAATTGAAAGAGAGATATGGAAGAATCTAAAATGCATCCAGACTGAGAATAGGGAGAGTATTTTGGTTTATTTGATGGGTATTGTAAGGAGCAAGGCATTCGGTATCAGAAAACACCACCAATGATGCCATAATTGAATGGTTTGGTAGAAAGGATGAAAAAAATCCGGTGGAAAGAGCCAGATGCTTGTTATCACAAGCAAAGCTATCAAAACAATTTGAGGGTGAGGCATTAAATACAATAGTACGTGTGGTGAATCTCTCACCCTCTGTTCCATTACAGTATGATGTTCTTAATAGATTCTGGTTAGGGAAAGATGTCAGATGTGATCATCTTTGTATCTTTTGATGTAAGGCGTTCGTGTATATTTCCAAAGATAAAAGATCCAAGCTTGATGTTAAGACCAAACAATGCATCCTTTTGGGTTATGGCCTTGATGAGTTTGGATACAGACTTTATGATTTGGTTAGCAAGAAGCTTATTTTAAGTTGCGATGTTGTGTTCATAGAAGATAAGACCATCAAAGATATCCAAAAGGCAAAAGATGTAACACCCAAAGATAATGATGATGTGCTTGATTTGGATCCAGTTAGTAAGGTACCAATACAAGAGAATGTTGAGGAGAATACTTAACAAGATGTAACTAATGACGATGTTCCTTTACTAGTAGAGGCAAATGATGGTGATGATGACCAAGCACAAGAAGCAAAAGATCTAGCTCCACTTAGAAGGTCTAACAAAGACAAAAGACCTTCTACTCGATACTATCCAAGTGAGTATATGTTACTCACTGATGGGGGAGAACCTGAGAGTTATGAAGAAGCTATGGAAGATGAACACAAGCAATAGTGGGTTGAAGCCATGGAAAAAGAGATGAAGTCATTCTCTGCGAATCACAGTTTTGACTTAGTGAAGCTCCCTAGAGGAAAAAGACTTTTAAAGAATAGATGGGAGTTTATGGTAGAACATGAAAAACACTCATCACAACCACAATACAAAGCTAGACTGGTTGTCAAGGGATTTAGTCAGAGAAGGTGTATTGATTTCGATGAAATATTCTCACTAGTAATGGAGATGTCATCCATTTGATTTGTCCTTGACTTAGCAACTAATCTTGATCTAGAAGTCGAGTAGATGAATATGAAGACTGCCTTCCTACATGGTGATTTGGAGGAAGAGATCTATATGGAGCAATTATAGGGTTTCAAAGTCAAGGAAAAAGAAGACTATGTATGTAGGTTGAAGAAGAGTCTTTATGGTTTAAGTAAACATCGAGGCAACGATACAAAAAGTTTGAGTTGGTAATAAGGGAGCAAGGCTATAAAAAATGACTTTTGACCATTATGTCTTCATATATAAATTCTCTTAGGATGATTTCTTTATTTTACTGCTCTATTTTGACGACATGCTAATTGTTGGCAAAAATATTACCAGAATTAACAAGCTGAAGAAGCAATTAAGCAAGTCTTTTGCAATTGAAGACTTAGGCCTAGCAAAGAAAATCCTTGGAATAAAGATTACTTGAGACAAAAGTACAAGGAAATTATACCTGTCTTAGGAGAAGTACAATCAGAAGGAGATTTAAAGATTCAACATAAAAAATGCTAAAGTGGATAGTTATCCTGTTACAACTCTCTTTAAGTTAATCAGTAAACACATTCCTTGTTAGCCCCAGAAATTTTTTTTTTATGATTAAGCATGATTAGCTTAAGTAAGTTGGATTAACATTAATTAAATTGTGATTAATCAAGTATGTTAGCATTAATTGAGGTAAGTAGCATGAAATAAAAATAACATTAATGAGGCATTAATGAGTAGATAGCATGTATTAAATGTGATAGATGGCATTTAATGAGTTAGTTGGGCTTGAGAGAGAAGTGGGCCCAAATGAAATGAAGGAAGAAAAGAAGAGTAGATGATTGGGCTTAAGTGAGTAGTAGAGAATTGAAGAAAGAAATAAAAGAAGAAGATGGGCCTTGGCTTGTTGGGTTTAAGTAAATAAAAGAGTATAAAAGGAAGAGAAAAAGAAGTGGCCTTGAGTTAGAAGAAGTGAGGGTTTCGAAAATTAGAAAGAAAGAGAGAGGGAGGAGAATTCGTGGGATAGAGGAAAGAAGAAGAAAGAAGATAGCTTGGTCTAGGGTTTTGATTTCCATGAGATCAAGAGTTTGTTGGAAGAAAGTCTAAGAGGAAAAAGCATGGAGGAGAGCATAAGCTTCTTTTTGAGCTAAGAATCCATTTGTGTGGTTGAAGATTTAAGGTAAGCTCTTTGGTTAAGTTTGAGTTTTTACATGGGTTATGGTTGAGAAAGTCTAGAAATGGAATGGGTATAGTGAATCTAGGGTTAATTTCATGAAAGATGTTCTATGATTTTTCAAATTGAAGTTAAGTAATGTTGAGTTATTGATTCTCTTGAAGTTGGCCAAGAGAGAGAAGAAGGAAGAGAGGAAGAGCATCTTTA
>JAOSBP010007072.1:0-11272 GCA_027563825.1 Erythroxylum mucronatum | reverse complement strand
CATCAATTGTCCTTGGAAAAATTATAATGCAATTAATATCAATTTGGAACAATTTAACCAACAAATTGCAAATAACGAGAGCTTGACATAAGGAACTAATTTAAGCACAAAAGTCATTAATTAGGAATCAACAAGTGCATAAAAAGATATGAAAATGTAGCCAATTAACAATGTAGACTTGGGCTCAATCAAAGACCCACTTGTATTAACAACCTTACATTTCCTCCCTTTTGTGACACATCTAGTTTGGAACAATGATTCACTCTTCCAATTTTCCTCCGTGACCAAAACAGATTGTTCGTCGCGTAAAAGATAGTTTTGAACTTTGCCAGAAACTTTGTCAAAATTTTGGCCGAACACTTGGACGGAGTGTTATGCCGTGGCTTTGATACCAACTGATGGCATGAGGAGCTGGCGATTGATGGTGGTGGACAGTGGTTGATGGAGGAATGGCCTGAATGTGATCGGAATAGGGTCTGGCGGTTATTGGAAAAGTTTTGGGCAATTTGGTTTTTATCGGGTAAAACTGGAACAGGAAAATTGAAGGCGTTTCTGGGTTAATTTGCTAGGAATTTGATTCCCAGGAAAGAAGAAAAGTTGTAGAAAATTTTGTAAAATATAATTTAGACACAAGAATTGGATTAATCAGATAAGGGATGATTGAGTTATGGTGGATTTTGTGGTGACATGTTAAGCTGGGTGATAGAATGAAAGCAGATGATGAAAACGGAACTTTTGAGAAGGCTGGGGTTCGAATTGGGTGAAGATGTCTTCTGTGGATTTTTAATTAAAGATATGAGGAACAAACTTGAAGAAGGGAATTTTTTGATTTGATGAACACAGGAAACAAAAACTAGAAAACGAAACTGGAACTTGGACAGAATTTTGGAAATCGCACAACACACAAACGATTGAATGTTTTCGGCAAACAAACAAGCCCTTTTGATTATTTTCGGAAAACAATCAAACCTTACTGATCAAAGTCTGAATTTTGAGAGGAAAACATCTCGTTTTTGAGTTCTTAAAAATATGTATCTATTTTTTTACAAATGAAAAGAACATGAGTTTAAATAGGGAAAATGCAAGGAATGAGGATAGTCACATGTTGAATTGTCACATTCCTTTGGCTGCTAATTTTTTATAGCTAATTAGTGTACGTAAACAGCCCATTAACATGTAATTAAAGTCTAAATGTAACATAAACATGGTAAATAATAAAGGTAAATAACAAAGTAAAATACTAAATTAAAAGTCTTGTGGTAAATCTTCATTTATTCATTTTTTAGTCAAGTTTGGATTTACAAACGGGATTCTACATTGTGGCCACCCGAGGCTTCTTCCAAATGGGATTCAATATTTTGCTCATCTATGATTGACCTGCTCCTTTTCTTGGGCTTAGACGAAAATGGGCTGAGATGGTCCTCCATCAGTTTCACTGAGAAAATGATGTAAGTAATAAAATAAACTCATACGAGCAAGTGAGGCAACTTCAGAAACATTAGTAGGTGTACTAGTAATGGGAGGAAAGCATTTCTTTGTGATGGCAGAGAGGGGTTGATGAGCCATAAGAACTTGACAAACAAATACTTTAAAAGATAAAAGGTTTGACAAGAAGATACCTCGCTGAAGAGGAAGAAAATATTTATAATGAGAAAAAGGAAAGAAACTATCTGGAAGCCAGGGTGTATTTTGTTTGAGCAACTTGGATAAATATGAAGTGTAAGCTGTCATGTGTGGTATGAACTCATGAATGTAATTAACAATCCTGAGGAATTGTTATATTTGTTTCATAATGAGATTTTCATCAAGAAAATATAATAGTTCTTATGCAATATGTGGACCGGGTTGGTAGAATCCATCTTTGAAATGCATACCTAGAAATTCCATCTCCTTTGTACCAATGATTCTTTTAGAGGCTGAAAGCATGATGCCATACTGTTTAATAAGACCAAAGAATTTCTAAAATAAGGCCTGATGCTTTTCATGGGTCTTTGAGAACAGGAGAATTTCATCAATATAGATGATTGCACTGTTGAGGATAGGCTCATAGATCTTGGTCATGGTTCTTTGAAACAGTGAAGGGGCAACTTTAAGCCCAAATGACATAACGGCCCATTGGAATTATGCATTTGGAATGCAAAATGCAGCGTACCGCTCAGTTGGGTGAACACCCAATTGCCAAAATCCGGCCTTAAGATCAAACTTGGAAAAGATAATAACTTCTTTTAAAAGTAGTACCTGAGTATTGATCTTAAGGAGAGGAAACTTGTCATCTTACAAGAATGCATTCAAAGGCTTGTAATCAATCACCAATCTCTCTTTACCGCACTTTTGCTCTGAACGTTTGTTCATATAGAAAGCCTAGCAAGCCTAATTTGACTTTATGGGCTCAATGAGTCCTTGCTTTAGAAGGATAGCACAGTTTGAGGTCATCAGGGTTAATCCCTAGATGTGTAGCTTTTGTAGGATTGATATCTTCATTCTTTTTGAAAGGTAGACTTATGAAAAAGTCATCAATTTTCCAAAGAGGATATGGATGAAAAAATTGTGCATGTGATTCAGGATAGTAATCTAACAGTTTATCTCACAATGAGGTATATAGTGTAGGAACTTGAGAAATTTCAAACACATTTTCCACTTTAGCGTAGGGACTGTAAAGTGATTAATACCTAAGGCCTATGGGTAGGGTTCGTACCTAAGGCCTGTGGGTAGGATTTGTAAAGGTGAGTGATCGCGGCTCGTTGGTTCGATCTTAAAATCGATCATTGGAAACCGGTCAAAAATAATAAATTCCAAGATCGCAGGATAGGTTGCAACCTCGGGTCATCTAACTTAATCGGAACCGACGAAAAAGGTTTAAAGCTAGCCTATAAGTCAAAAATGCAATTAAAGTTGATAAAAGAAAGGGGGTTTTGCAAGTTGATCAAAATTGAGTAGAATAACGAAAATCAAAGAAAATTGTATAAAAAGTATATTTTTTGGATTTTGGGAATTTAAAGCAAACAAAGTTCAAACGATAATCAAATTGGATAAAGTCCTCTTGAAAATGAGTTTAGACTATCACTGTTCAAATCAAATTTTCGGAGATGAAATCCACTAAGTTTTCAAAAGATCAACCGTAAAGGACTCTTTAGGTCCAAGGTTTTAATTAATGAACTCCATTTATTAAAACCTCGTTATAAACATCTTAGTGTGTGAAATGGACAAGTGGTCAATCGGATTAAGCATGATCATCTATATCAAGCACAACTAGGCAGATAATGAAGATTAATGCAATCACCAAAAGACATATATGAGACTTCATATATTAATCATCAAAGTTCTACATATAACAAGGTCCAAATCACAAAACATTGTTCAACACATAGTTAAAATCTAACCATGCTAACCTAATCATACCACCGTAAACTCTAACTCAGAGTGTTACAACAATATAATTAAATTTCAGACAATGTTTGTTACTCCCCTTTGAAGCCCACGGTGAACTCAAGCCATTGCTACATCTTAAGAGGTCAGAAGCCTTAGCCGCGCATAACTCTGGCGATCTCCATCACTGCTGAAGTTTCGACGTTAATCATGGCTCCAGAGACTGACGGTGAAGTGGCGGTGAAGTGTCCGACGATGAATGGTGATGATCGGAGATGGAATGATGAGGTGATAGTATCAGTGTCTCAAGTGGCTGCCGAATGTGGTGTGTCTGTGTATGATGTATCTCTGTTCTGTTTGTGACCGACTCTTCTTAATGACCTAATTCGGCAAATTTATAAATGATGGATATGGGCCCGGTAGGGAAATTTTCATTTGGAGTCTGGGTTTTCGTCTGCACGTCACGACGAGACAATTAATGGACGTCGCGACTTGCGGCTCTTGCTTGCTCGCCGTGACGTGTTGATTTGTTGACGTCGCAATATGCAGTTGTCCGTTGATGCGCCACGACTTGGAAATTGGCATACGTCACGACGTGCTTGATTTGCTCTGTTAGATGCGTCGCGACGTGCTGGGAGGCTCACGACCTGTTGACTTCTTGGCATGATTGACTCCTTGTGTTCCTACAATTAAATCACAATTTGTAGCATTAATTGTCCTTGGAAAAATTATAATGCAATTAATATCGATTTGTGACAATTTTACTATCAAATTGCAAATAATAGGAGCTCACTATAAGGAACTAATTTAAGCACAAAAGTCACAATTAGGAGTCAAAAAGTTCATTAACAGTTATAAAAATGCAGCCAATTAATAATATAAACTTGGGCTCAATTAGTGAGGCTTTACTATATACATCCATACCAATGAGAACATCTGGGCCAGGTAGATTGTTGCCAAGCACTTTACTCCAACCTATACACTATGGAAAGAATTGTATCCTGATCTTTCTCTTTGTAATTAACCCAATCTTGAATGAATTTCCATCTGTGACAGTAAAGTACTCATTATGTGAGGTCCATGCTTCAGAAGGTAAAATATTGGGCTTCATAATCACACTACTAGATCCAGTATCCATAAACCCAATAGCTTTGATAGGGCGATCATATTTGTTTTGTCTGAAGAGTTAAATCTAGACATATGGTCGTTAGACTGGAGTACAATATAATTTCATAAAGGTCTACCGTAGCATGTATAGAAAATCATCCCCTAGAGAGATAGATGAATCAGAGGATTCATCTTCAGAGGTCGTCACAAAAATAGCAAACTTAGTGTCTTCGTCTTCAGTGGATTATTCCTCAATAAGATCTTCAAAGTTATTAGAAGAATGAATATGCAAACTTGATTGCATGTGATTCAATAACTTGACATCTTTCTTGCTTTTGTGAAGATAGGTTCGTGCAAAGTGTCCTAGTTGCCCACAGAGAAAACATCGAACAAATTTTTGAGAATAATGGGATTTCTTCTTGAAAAATCGAACAAACTTTCATTTTGTTCCATCTGTTCTCATATAACTTTTTCTGAAGGGCTTGTAACCTTCCATTTGTATACAGAACTTTTGTCGATGATAGATGTGATTGTGATGAGATTTCTTCTTATTGCTATAATCACAGTTCTTTCTATCTTTGCATTTAATTTAAAGATAGGCTTCTTACAAGCCTGTTTGAGAAGTGGACCACCCTTAATGATGTTCTTAAATAAGGCATGTTGATTACAAAGCTTATCAAAAGAGACTAAAGTAAGCTAGTAGATTTCTCCAAGAGATATATTAGCAATATCCCTTTGTAAAGAAACATTGGTCCATTGTAGCTCTGTTTGCAGTTGATCTGGAAAGGATGAGATAAAAGTATATTGAAGATTAATATCATTCTATCCATTCAAAAGATAATACCTTTCCATCATACGTTGAAAATGCTTTTGTAAATCACGTTTGTCAAGTGAACAACATTTCATTGCAAAATACTCCTGACGGAACTGCTTATCTATAAGTTGAAAGTCACCAATGAATTCCTTATGAATTATTCCAAGAAGAGCTCCAGTTGTGGTGACTTGGATATATTGAAGTCTTCGATAGACGTCAATACTTTGCCACCATTCTTGCAAAGTATCAGTGAAATGAGAAGTAAACTCAGACAAAATATCCTGTAAAGGATTATTTGGTTGAGTCATTTGAAGATCTATCTATACACCGAATTCATGCAGGTGATCTCTCCATTTCTTTGGGGGAAGATTATCAAAACTAAACCAAGGTCTTGAAGTAGGCTTGGTTTGTGTAGCTGGTTGAGTTGGTGCTGTCTGTGGTGCTGGTAGGTGCATTACCTGTAGATTATACTTCACTTATATCTGGTTCAACATCAGTAGGTTTAGGCATAGTCATTAGAACTTGTGCCGAGTCTGATAGATCAGTTAGTTCGACTGAGGAATCAGAAGACGGTTCAGAGAGCTATTTAGATGATGACTCAGAAATTGTTATAGAGACTTTAAATGTTGGGACATAGGCTTCAGAACAAGCTTCTGAATTATCTGATTGAGCAGAGGAATCTTCTATTGCAGGTGTAGGTGCAAGAGTTGTTATGAACTCTGTCAGAGGCACTTTATCCTTCCCAGTAATGGTGGAAGGTTGAGACTTCGGTGGAGAAACAAGAGGTGTATGAATTTGTAACGGTTTACTCCACTGGTTAACTGGTTCAGGTGTAGTATATGAAGGTGATGGCTCAGGAACTTGTTAAGGTTAGCTTGGGCTTTGATTTTTGCTTTTTAGTTTTAGCTTGAGTTGCCTGAGGATAGATATGTTGTCTGATCAAAGGATAGTTGAACTTGAAGACCTTTGAATAATCAGCTTCTTCTGGGTATGTCTGATACAAAGGAGGAGTGTATACTTGTTGCATATTTGGAAATACTAAAGAGGATAAGCCATATACAGTCTTAGACTGTGTAGATTGCATATTAGCTTCCATATGTTGCACAATTCCTTATATCTTCCTGAGTTCTCTAGTTTTGATGTTAAAGTCAAGTCCAAAATACTGTGTAGCAATGTAATGTCGAAGACTAATGTCAAGTTGCTGGATCTGAGCTTTGTATGAATGGTACAGTTGTTAGGCCTGTTTAGAGATGACTCCAACTTTATGTTAAGTAGTACGAGTCTGTTGACTGATTCCATCTAACTTGGAATCAATTCTTCTAAGGACTTTGTTTTATGCTATTGCATTTGATGTCTGCTAGTTAAGAACTTCATCAAAAGGATTTGAGACAAGTGTTCCTTGTGAAGTGATTCATGTGGCTAGAGATAACCTTAGTTGTTTTATCTGTACTCTTGTCTAGAGAAGGAAATTCTTCTTCGCATGGCTTAACCATCATACAAGGTATAAGAGTAGGAGTAATGCAGCAATTGTTGGCTTAGGCTGATAGGTAGAAGATTTCAACATCTCACGAAGAGATCTAGGTCTGAATCTTTCTGTGGGTAGACTACTAGATTTACTGGAATCATCTGGATCTGAATCATCCTTATGTGGATGATACTGTTGAGAAGGCATACAATGAGTTTTAGGCTTTTTCTTCCTCCTTCATTGTTTGTCATACTGCTCATCATCATCATCATTGTCTAACTCAGGGTTGAGACAAACTGCACAGTTTGGTTCACACATAGATGGGTCAACATCCCACACAAAGTGTCCACGATGATGTCTTATATAGACTGGATCTACATTAGATTTAAAATAATGGATAGGAGGGCTAGATTTACGTTCCTATGAGAAAATACGGGCTGAATCAGAAATATAGCACCAAATGTAGAAGGTCAAGATAGATCTTCGTTGGGACTTGCATAGATGGACTTCATCTTTCCATCTTTTAAATTCTTTATAATTGGAGAAGTGGTTGTATGAAAAGAGTGTTGATGAGGCGCATGGAACATCTTCTAGTAATTGGTGATCCATTCAGTAGGCATCAACTTTTTAAGCTCGACAGCTAGTAATTGCTTCGGGATCTGGATGATAGTAGTCTGATCATTAGAACGATCAGCAACCATATAAAGAGCATCTGAAGTAGAATTAGGAAAGTTAAGGTCAAAAGCATGATTCTGCAGACGATAGATCATCTAGTGATGTAAGGTAGCCATAATGGCTGTGGAACTGAAAAAGACACAATCAACATTCCAAACAAACCAGTGCCAGCAATTTTCTCAAAATTGCCAAGCTCTGTCTTTTGCTTGAAAAAGTCATTGAAACAATTTCAATAAATACTGAGAAAATCACAGAGGCTACAACATGTTCCATGAATTTTTTCAGAATTTATTTCCAAGAAAAACTCAACCAACCTCAGCAACCAAGCCAATCCAGAATCTGTGTTCCTCAACACAGACATTCCCAACAACACACAAGAAATTCTCAAATAAATATTCAATCACCTCGAAAACATTTTTCCATCTTCCAAGACATTTATAAACATCTTAAAAACATATTGGTGAAAGAAAATCCAAAAAAAATTTTATAATTTATTCTCGAATTTACAAGCATGTTTGTTCATGTAATGTGCATAAACAAAGCAACCAAAACATTATGGAATTAATTAGAAAAAACATATCAAATCACATTGATAAATTTTTCCTTCCATAGACATATTCAGCAACATCTCATGAGCAAATCTGGCAAGAAAATTTTGAAAACAATATCTCTATACTGATTTCAATTTCATCATAATCAGAAAGCACAACAATCACAACCAATTAGCAGCATCACACATGTTATGGTTTCTCCTTTATACGGGACATAAGTGGCTCTGATACCACTGTAGGAAAATCCCGGTGCGTGCATCACATACACGTGGTGCGGAAAATAAAAAAAATATTCTATGACTTTCCCGAAGCCTAGGATCTATGTGTCTATATAAAGAAGTAACATAATTCTCAAACCACAATGACCAAAGGAGACTGTCTCTTACGGTATCCACACAGAGATCAGAGAATCTCACCGAATCAAACTCTTTGATCCGAAAATAGCTAGAGCAAAGAAGAGAGTGTTAGCTCTTACCTTGATTCTTGGAGAGCACGTGAAAAGGAGGAAGAAGATGAAACTTCAAAGAAGATGATGGAGAGCTTCGGATGAACATAAAAATATTCCTTATATTTCATGCTTCTCATGATTCTTCTACTTATTCACCTTCCTTCTTTTGTCTTTTATGGATTTTGTCTCTTATCCATAAAAAGCATTAAATGCAAACTTTGACAAATGCTATCCTCTTTTCCACGTTATCATATATATATATATATATATCAATGCTGAGGTGGTCCAATCACACTAGGGTCAGTCTTATCGGGTTCCGGTGTGAAAAAACACCAGAGACCTGTTTCAGCAATATCGATGTCGCAATCTCATCAGGACATATCCTGATCTCATCGGGATCCATTTGGTTCTATTGCTCTCCATATAATGGATCTCTATCCAAAACCATTTTACGAATTCTTTGAGTCACTCTTATCCGTGTGACCCATTAGATTCCCGATTATGTTGGTCAATTAGATTAACACTTAATCCAAGCAAGTCATTAGCGGTGTCTAGCAATACATCATAACCTCCAATTGACTGGAAAGTAAGTGGTTTGATGAATGAACCCTTGCTTGTCACGAACCCTCCCGTAGATAATTACTGTGCAATTCGTCCTTTCACCGTGCTATACCCCACTTGGTTATGAGTATGGGCAAAGTGTCAACTCTCACTAGACTGACTACGTCAAATCCAGTCCAAGTGATATCAGTTCTCGTCCTAGTACTCATTACTCTATATGTCAATGAAGACATTCTTCATTACACATGTACTTCGGTCAGAGATTTCCAAGTAATAACTCCGACAAGAGGCCATGGGTATCATCTTCTGCTATCACAGAAGTGGTGAATCCTCTATTGGCTACTCAATTACCTTCGAATACCTCAAGCTGTACCTAATCACCACCCTATGAGCAACCTTTGTAAGGCAATAAGGAATGGAGTCAAAGCACAGAATCAGTATCCAAGATATCATTGAGTACCTTAAGTCTAAGGATACTTGCACCATTGCTATGATGAGATTATTACTGACATTATAATAGGACATCCATGTGATAATCTCATAGTAGGTCATCCAATGTTCTGATACCACTTATAACAAACTTGGAATTTTACCAATGCTCATTCGACACTTGAGTACGCTCTCATTCCCAAGTCAGCTTTATACATAAAACACTTTGCTAAGAGAAAGAAAGAATATGGGAGAATGCAAGGATACTTTTATTAAAGAGCTAAGTCAATGATGCTATGATCCTATGATACAAATGAGGCTAGCATTTAAGGGGTATTTATACTTGTTCCTTTCTAGTATGAACATATAAGATTTACTTGATCTAACAGTCTACAATGCTCATTTAAAATACTCTATATTATTATATATGCTTTATATACATTATGTATATTTTACAACATTTTACATTATAACCTTCCATAATGTTCCATAATGTTCTATAAACTTCTAAAGGTTTTCATAGTCTTATACCATATTCCAAGAGCTTCTAAAGTCTTCTATAAGCTTTTACTATGTTCTAGAAGCTTCCAAAGTCTTCCATAAAATTCTACCATGCTCTATAAGACTCTTTGGATCAAATCTCACGTTATGAGCTTCAAACATACAAAATGTGACATAATGTATGGTCGCAATGTCACGACTCTTAAGTTTTCTTTTTTTTGGGATTCGAGGAAACCCCTTAAGCGGGTCAAGCGGGCACACCTCTTCGAAAGCCCAATTGGCGCACCACCTCACAGGTGAGCCGAGCGGGCGCACCTCATCATCAAGGGTCTAACTAGTTTTCCACCTACAGGTAAAATCCCAGCTGCCCTAAGCTCTTACAAGAGGGGCTACAATAAAATCGAACCTAGGACCTAACCGAAGCTAAGCTCCGCTCTCAACTATCGAGCCACACCCCTTGAGGGCGACTCTTAAGTTTTCATCGTAATCATTTAGGCAAAAGAGATCTTTGCCCCACCCCTACAACTTTATTTACAGTTTGACATTTTTATTATTAATATAAGCAAAAGTACAATCTTTTAATTTTTTATTTTTATCAATTACTTGTAAATCATTTTTAGTTTATTAATAATTAAGAATGCACTCTCTTAATATATTAAAATTTAGTATTTTAAATATAAATACATATTTTTGAGAATTAGTTAATTTTATTCTTATATTTATTTAATACATTTAAATTTTGAATACAAACTTTAAGGGGCAAGTGGATTCATACATTTATCTTTATTTACTCCATTTCAAAAATAAATATAGACCCTATTACCAATTTAAAGGCAGTAAAATTATACAAAATCTTGCGCCACTATATTATAGGTTCATTAGAAGACGTATAACGAGAATCTGCTAGGGGTGTTCAAGAAAATTTGCGAACCTGTGAACTAGACTTGAACCGCATGAACCGAACCTGTAAATAAGGTTAACCGAACCTGAGTTCAGGTTCAATTTGAACCGAACCTGAAAAATTAGGTTTATAGTTTAGGTTCAGGTTTCTAACTTGCGGTTCTAGGTTAACCGAACCTATAGCAGTTAACCGAACCAAACCTGATTTATAGGTTTAGGTTTAAACTTAAACCTGAAATACCCAAAAAATCTATCATATATTTAGATATAATTTAAGAGGATATTATTAATAATAAATTCACTAGTATTTATTATATTAATTCTTGAGTGAAAAAATAAGAAAAGGAAACAAAACTACTTTAATTCTATGTTATTAATCGTTAATCTTGAACATTGCTATTATAAGTAACAACTAATGCATAACACTCAATACTTCTACTTCAAATAGTAATTAA
>JAOSBP010006950.1:0-11280 GCA_027563825.1 Erythroxylum mucronatum | reverse complement strand
TGTATCATCATCTTCAAGCATGAATTCAAGTAAAAGGAATCATTATTATCTAAAAATGAACAACTATTTTGACATACAAATTTGTAATTTTTAACACAACAGAAACATTCTCTTGTAAAGAACAACATAACAATTCCATAATAAACCATTGAGGACTTTTGTCGAACATGTTATGGGCAACCATAATTGAACTCAAGAACACAATCAAATCTTTTTATTTTCCCTTCATTCAACAACAACAACACAACTTCTGCACCATTCGACCATTATCATCACTAACTAACGCAAACAATTCAATAAGAAACTAAAAACATAACACAAACCATGTATAACATATTTTCGAGTTCAATGACAAATGCCAAAAATTTTTGCAAAACATTACTCACTAGACGAAGACACACAGCGCAGGGTGGTTGAGACATCGAAGAGAGAGCAGAAGCTACGGGAAAAACGAAGTGGGATATGGTTGGGTTTTCAAAAATTGAAGATGAAGCGCTGTGGAAGTCTAGGGGAAAGAAGGAAGTACTTGCCGCGTCTATGTTTAAACAAACGTTGGGACAACGTTGTTTGTCGTCCCATAGATGACATCATCTCAGCTTCTTTTTTTGGTTTCATCTTCTCTGTTTCACCTCACCGACGCTACCTTCTGCGTCTGCCATTTCTTGCATTGTCCTTGGACTGCCCAAATGACGCCATCTATGGCGTTGCCTACGATGGGCAATAATCACCCTAGCAATGCCAACTGATGGTGTCGCCTGTGACCCCATCCAGTGTCGATGCCAACCAGTGGCATCGCGATTCCACAGGCGGGCGATAATTGCCCATTTGTATTCAGTATACGCAAAGGCAAAACACGCAGAAATTAGAAGTAAAATAGGGTAGAAACACAAACATGAATAAGCAAAGTCATTTAACCCAGAAATTGCCAAAAGAGTTGGAGGTGTTATGTTGCGGAGATAGGGACAACGTGTCTCTGTCCTCCCTTTTTGGGAGGAACAGAAAATTGTGTCCCTGTCATCCGGGGACAGGAGACACAAACTCAGAGACATGTACCAAACGCCCCTTGAGACAGGATTTTTATGTCTCGTCTCCTGTCCCCACTAACGGGGACAGGAACCAAACACAACATAAAGTAGGCACGGGACATGTTGGCAACCTTACATACTTATAAAGTTAAATGATGCAAAGTTAAAATAATTAAAGAATGAGTAACTCTTCATATAAGTAATTTTCAAATATTATATCTATTTCCAATAAAATTTCAAAGGTAAATATTTTAATGTTTTCTATAAGAATGAGAAGGATTATTATTTACAAGTTGAGGAATGAAATTATAAATGCCACTTGCAGTTAAAGGAAATCATTAATTTTTAATGTTTTATTATAATTTGAGATTGTAATTTATTTTGAATTGCAGAGATTTAATTCATGATATTTCTCTATTGAGAATGGTATAAATTGGTTCTCTATAATGAGATAATATGCCATCCTTTCTTTCATTTCTTTATCAAATTAGAACCAATTTATAGAATGTCTGTCATTCTTTTTTCTCTTGCTATCCTCTAATTACATGCCCACTCTTGGTACCCGTCTTTATATTGGCCCCTGCTAGTGAATTCGTATTTTTTGACAAATGCATCTAGCCTTACAACTAACATCTTCTTCTTGTCCTTTTCCACATTGGCGACCATGCTTCCCTAGACCATGGCAATCATGACCTCATGTTGCAACCTTTAATACACTAACTAATTTTAGATGGCTTCTCGATAGTGGCGTCTTATACTATATCACTATTAACCTAAGTAATATCTCCATTCACACCCTTTATAAAAGGCCTAATGACACTATGATTGGCAATAACATAGGTCTTCCCATTACCCACACTGGCTCCAAATCTTTCTCTACCCCCTCTCACGTGTTTAAATTAGACAATGTTTTTTATGTTCCAACATAAGAAGGAATCTTATTTGTACTTCTCAATTCTATCAATTTAATAGCACACCTTTTGAATTATTTCATTCTACTTTTTATGTGAATGATCTTACCACAAGGTCAACATTTTTCCAAGGTCAAACTAAGGACATTGTGCATGGATGATGGATTCCCTCTAATAAAATTTCCTTTATAATCACCTTCTCTTGTGTCAAATCCATGCCCTACCTGTGGCATCATAGATTAGGACATTCATCATCCCTTATCTATAAGCATATTATTTCTACCTTGAATCTTCAATTATCTAAGTCTTTTTTCACATTGAATTTTGAATTAGATTTAACATGGATTTTGGGCTTTAGAAATGTAACTGAAATGAAAGAAAATGATAAGCTCTACACTAAAAATGAATTAAGCTTTTTAAGTTTGTTTAAACTTTTCTAGATTGGCCTTTTTTTTCTAAAATTGGGTTCGAAAATATAATAGACATTTAGATTGTTTGAACTTAGGAGCTTGCTTTTAACAAGCTTAATTATGTACAGTTTCATTTTAACCTTCTTCTATATTATGGACTTCATTTGTTTTATTATTAACTTCTCTCTATTAGACTTTACTATGCAGACTTATAATAATAACGAACCTGTGATAAATGCTAATTGGGTTAGTTTTTGGATTATGTTTATACAATTAGCTACTCAAAATGGCTTATATTTTGTTTTAAAACTTTATTTTAGCTCTCCAATGATGAAGGAATGAGTTTGAGCAAAATAAAGTCAATTTGGAGCAAGTTTTAGCATGATTCTAGAGGAAAGAGTTGAAACATGGCTCAAAACATAACAACTTGTCCAACCTATGTATGATGTCAAGCAATATAGGACCTATATAGATTCGTGTTGGGAACTCGTGCTGATAGTAATTTTTATACAAAAAAGGTGGAAGGCCATATGAACCAAACACAAACACATGTTGCACTTGTGTTGGTTATATTTGCTTATAAAAGGAAGATATGTTTATAGGGTAGCTGAGTAAAACAAAAACAATACGGGTCTATATTAGACCCATGCTAGGTAAGACACTTGAAAATTTTTAGGATTTTATGATAATAAAAGGAAGCTTTTAGGGAATTAAGTGGGAGGACAAGAAGAGATAAATCATTAGGGCCTAAACTAGAACATTTTGACATAAGAACCAAAAAAACTTTAGAGGCAAAGAGGGGATTCCATTAAGATTCAACTAGGAACTTTAACATTTCAAGAACCCATGATAATTATTTCTTTTATCTTGTTTTCTTTCTTCAGTATTGTTGGTTTTCTTTGTTTTAGTATGAATTAAATTGGGACAAATTTAGATAAGATGAACCCTAAAACTTATTATTTGGATTAATTATTTAATTTAATGAAAGACCTAGGAGTTATTGCAAATTATTCATGATTACATATTATGTGAAATTGAATTATGATAGTGTTTTAATTCAAATTTAGATTTCATACATAAGGAGTGACAAACCGTATGTATTAATATATTGTGACATGAAAAATAAGAGTTAAATGGAATCATAAAGATAGAACTACATAAATCTTTTAGTTTAGAGCCAATTTATCATAAGAATCCATAAAATGAGTTAATGCTTTATTAGAGGTTTATATTAGAAAGAGATTTCATTCAATTAACTTAAGGACAGATGTTATATATCTTGAGAAAGAACATTATTATGATTTTAGAATTTGTATCAGTCCAAGAAACTAGGACTAATCATTGAATCAGATGAACCTAGGCTTAGAAAGGTTATAGGGGAATTCACGTATGGATCTTGTTTATCTATTGGTTACTTCAATCTTGTTTCATTGCTTCAGTTTACTACTTTAGGTTAGTTTTGTTAACAATATCTTAAAATCAATCATTTGTATTATTAGATTAGATAATAGAAAGTTGGTTTGTATTGGCAATTGTATTCCTATAGGATTTATACTCGTATTCACTTCAATTATAATATAAAAATGGTAGTGTACTCGCATAATCTTCTTTATTATTACTTACAGTTTAGTACTTTAGGTTAGTTTTGTTAATAATATCGTAAAATCAATCATTTGTATTATTAGATTAGATAATAGAAAGTTAGTTTGTATTGGCAATTATATTCCTATTGGATTTATACTCATATTCACATAGTTTATAATATAAAAATGGTAGTGTACTTGCATAATCATCTTTATTATTACTTAATAAAATATGCAATCAAGTTTTTGATGCCATTTTTAAAGACTATAATATTATGAATGGTTTATTTTTATTAACCTAGTCATTTTCATTCTTTTTATATTTATTTATTTTAGAACTTTCTTTCTTGATCTTATGAATTTTAGGATTTAGGTACTTTGATTTATAACAAGGAGTAGTTTTATAGTACTATTTGAACCAAATCTAAAAATTAAAGGGATGTTACTTTAGAGTTTAAGAGAGAAAAATCTAGAAGTTTTGAAGTTCCAACTACTAGACATAATGGTAGGATGTGGAGAACATAGTACGATAGGGGATTATGAAGGACTGTTCTTTATGGAGACTGAATTTAACATTATTAGGCTAAGAGGGGAGGCTAATAATTTGAGATTAAGCATAATATGATTTAAATAATTTGGCACCTTCTACAATTTGATGGCTTGCCTAATGAGGATCCATTTAAACACATTGCTAACTTTTTGGAGATTTTTGATACATTAATGTAGTTTCTAAGGAGGTAATTCAGTTGATGTTATTCCCTTTCACACTGAGGGACATAGTTTAGTCATGGTTCAAATGTTTATCTCATATATCCATTATTAGTTATGTATTTTCCTCTAGCACAAACAACAATACTTAAGAACAACATCTTCTCTTTTTAACAATTAGAAGGTGAGACATTGTGTGGGATGAGAGGTAGATGGGTGAAGCTATTGAGAAAGTGCCTATATTATAGAATTAATTTGGGACAATTGTTTTATAGTGGGATGAGTATTTCATCCAAGTAGTTGATCAATGATCTTTCACTGGAACTGCTAACTTTAAAACTTATGAGGAATTACAAGATCTTATTATAAATAATTACCAATGGTAGAATTCGAGGTTAAATAAAAAATTAGGTAGCATTCATAATGTCAATGTGGTGGCAACATTATAGGAAAAATTGGATGCTTTAATCAAGAAGATCAATAGTATGATTTTGGCATCTTAATCGACACAAGTGATGAGATGTGACATTTGTGTTGATGGATAATGTAATCATGAATGTTAAGCACCTAACAACATAGGTGATGATGATGAATTTATGTTTCAATTATAAGTGCACGGTCTAGCTATAGCTAGTATTATTTAGTATAGTTAATCCCACGAAAAGTATAAGTACTAGTAATAACTCTTTTCTTATTATCAAATCGACAATCAAGGTGATATTGATGACTCGTATTTAAAATAAAAGAATATAAACTAAGGGAAATTCAACACAATTAAATAAACTAGAATGACAAAAGATGAAAAGTCAAACAATAAAGCAACGATACCTGGAATTTGAATCCCCTCTGGGACTTTTCATGCAATCATAATTTCATTAATCAATTTAATCTAAAGTTTCTTGGATCGTGAAAATTCCTCTGTTATGTTATTGTCATTTTTAAGACTACTTACACCTAATTCTAGGTTGATTAATTAAAATATCTTTCTAATTAAACTATTATCATCATATTGATTACAAATTTTACGATTAGCTTTAACCCTAATGTAAAAGATTTATGTTGACTTATTTCTATATTTGTATGCAACTCCTTTCAATTATGCGATAATTATTTATATGTTGGATTTCTAAATCTCAATTGTTTGAAATCATACATGAATTGACATGCTAACAATATTAATTCAAAAATAAATACGAACATATAATTGAATCTTTATGAAACTAAAAAATTAATTTAAATTAAATTAAATCACTACAAGGTCCATCCTAAGGTTCATCTAATCTAGATACCAAAGAGAATGTAGCTTATACTCACCGAAAAAAATCAAAACTAAAAAAATTAAAAATCAAGGATGATATGATTGAATCTCCTAAAATCTCCAAAAACTTCACTTTAAATTGATGAAACTCTGCTTCAAAGGGGTTTGCTTGGTTTTTATTGTGTTTTGTGTCATTCTAGTGAGTTTATTTATGTTTCTCGAGCCTCCTCCTCCTTCTGTCACTTCATCTTAACTTTTAAAATTTAAAACTCAGAGCATTAATATCGGCGTGTTGATGGTTATTTTTTTTAAATAGATGCACAATGCTTTTTGGAGAACTATGTTGATGTCTGTGTTCTTCAAATAAATGTGTGATGCTTTCCTAAGCTAATACATGACCATGTACCATCAATATGACCTTCTTGTAACTCAACACGAGCATGTTTCTAGCCAACATGAGCATGTTCTAAAGAATAAACTGAGCATATCTCTAAACTCTCCAACATTGCCACGTATAATATCATATACTCCATAGATCAAGCAAAACAACTATAAATTGCTCCCAACTTACCCGAAGTCATTCCTTTTTGCACTAAGTGAGTGAATTAGAACTAGAAACAAAATTTAATAAAGACATCAAAGTTTTCAAATTTGAAAATTTTGTATTTTATTTGAAAAAGGAATTTATTGCAAAATTTAAAAACAACTTTTCATTGTTATAAAATACATGTCCTTACCTGTAATTAAAGACACCTCTTGTACACTAACTTTTAGAATTAAATTAAAAATTAATTTAGTATATTTCATATCATTAGTAGCTAAGGTTTTTTGTTCCAAGAAGTGAAGTTTTGAAGTCATAGAAGCATATTGTAGGATCATCCTTGTTTGATATTTGTAATATAATTTTTATTTGAATATTAAATGTTTCTTTTATTCCCATTTATTTTGGGGATAATATGTCCTAAAGAGCTCAATCTTTTTAGGTTTTTTAATCTAGTGGTCAAGCTTTTAAACTTTTTCAATTGAGCAACTAGCATTTTAAAACCTTAATAATTTAGTTCAAAATGTTAGTTTTGTTAGTAATTTGCTAATTTGATTAACGAAATCTTTATTATACATGACATGTAGATGTACACTTAAAACAATAGTGGTCATGGTTAGATTGAAGTAGTGAACGACTACATATCGTAAATAATAAAGATTATGTTAGTCAAATCAATAAATTACTAACGGAAGTCAAATCAATAAATTACTAACGGAACTTACTTTTTGAATTGAACTGTTGAAGTTTTAAAAGTTTTGGGAATTGAACTCTCTAACACATTCAAAGTAAAGCTTGATAAAGTTTGGGAAAATGCAATTGTGATTATACTCTTAGGACGCAAAATAGGATTCAACATGCTCAAAGCCAGATTATTCAGTATATGGAAACCTACCAGACCCATGAAAATTGTCAACCTCAACAATGAATTCTATCTCATCAATTTTATAGAAGAGGAAGACTACATCAAAACACTTACGCAAGGAACAGGGTTAATCTCAGGCCACACCCTCTCAGTTCAACCCTGGTATCCAACATGTCGACCTTCGATTGGACAGATTATGTACGTTGTCGCTTTGGTGCGTTTCCCTGAGCTCTCAGTTGCCAGATACCACCCTTCCATCCTCACAGCTCTCGGCAATCTGGTGGATCACACAGTTAAGATCGATTCCAATACCCAGCAAGCTCACCGGGGAAAGTTTGCTAGAGTTACTGTAGACATCGATTTAAGCTCTCTACTTTGATCCATTGTTGAGCTCGATGGCGAAATCATCAAGGTTGCCTATGAAGGCCTTCCCCAAATCTACTTCGGGTGTGGCCGAGTTGGCCATAGCGCCTTGAATTATTCCTCACGCCTGGCTAAAAAACCCGACTCTACAACCTCCACTGTTGGCCCACCGCCGACCAACCATTTAGGCAACACAAGAGAATCCTCAACCGGAGCTAATCATCAAGCAGAGTTTGGTACCTGGATGCAAGTACAGTGAAGAGCTCGCTGGACGCCTTCCACCCCAACGGCTCCAAGACAAGTCAACTCCAGCAACTCTTCTTCCCTAAGGATACAGGGCTCGAGATTCACGGCGTTGTCAACCTTAGAGTCGTTAGTCTCCAGTGGGGTTCCCTCCTTAACGACTGAGGAACGTCACCAACTAGTTATAAGCCATCCGACGCTGCAATCGCACCTTCGAGAGAGATCCCCAAATTAGACGATAGCTCCGGACAACTGAATGAAGCGTGTGTTATCTAATTCTAGCTCTGCCCCATTTAATAACAGTTCCAAAACGGCGGTGTCAAGCACCAGTTCACGCAGGCTCTTGGACCTGCGACCGTCTACCTAGCGGTAGGCCCCAAGCCCGCAGGCCCTCATGCCCCAACAGGCCAAGACCAACCTGCCGACCCTCATGTCTCAGCAGGCCATGACAACACCGCAGGCCCTCCTAACCCAGCAGGCCAAGACAACCACCAGCCCATCCAACCTATTACTACCCAACCAGACTAACCTGCAAGAAACCCAAAGCCCAAACCGAGCCACGTAGCCCTATCGATTCCCTCCCATACCGAAGTGATCCTAAAAGACTCAACTCTAACTTTGCCCAGGCAAAAGGATTTGGGTTGCGGGGACATGGAGGAAGACCCCTCAACCTTGACCAGCCTAATAAACATATTACCCCCAACAAGACCACCAGACCCGGATACTGATACAGAAGCCGATGCAGTACTCTATATCGAATCCGATACCCAGATGGAGGACAACCCCTGATTTAATCGTCATCACAATGTCAAGCGATGCCTGTGACAGTAGTCAACTCCTTCGTAGGTTAGGTCCTCCCTCTATCCCTTCTATATCGATTTTAATATGGAACTGTCAAGGGGTTGGAGGTAGGACCTTCAAGCCTATCATCAAAAACTATATCCGCATCCACAAACCGCGTCTGGTCATTTTGGTAGAGCCACGTACTAGTGGGGTAAGGGCGTTGAAAGTTATTAAAAGTTTAGGATTTGCCCACTCTTTTTGAGTGGAAGCTGAAGGCTACTCAGGAGGAATCTGGCTTCTTTGGCAAACAGACATTACGGTCCGAATATTACTAGCTCACCGATAATTTGTGCACGCCATTATTGACTAGGACCAGTTGTCGTTTGATTTCACTACTATTTATGCTAACCTCACGTATTGATTACAAAAATTCTTGTGGAAGTATTTGTGAAAATTGCCCAAATCATCTCTAACCCGTGGGTAGTGGGCGCAATGCCAAATTGGAAAGTACGGGTAAACGCGCGGAGGATTTCGACTCCATTCTATCGTAAATCCGCACTTTAGAGACTGTGTGCACAATTGTAATCTTTAGGATCTTGGCTTTTCCAGTCCGAGATTCAGTTAGTGCAGAGGACAACTACTTGCTAGACTAGCTACCAAGCTACAGTTTCCCATCTACCAAGCTACAGTTTCCCATCTACCCTTTCTGAAATTCGACCATCGGCCTCTCCTTATTACTTTTAGCACTAGTGAGCCTTCTCCTCCGAAAACTAGGCACTTTCACTTTCAATCTGCCTGGTAAACCCATAATGAATTTGGTCAATTTGTTGCTGCCCATTGGCGACCGAGTAGTTATGACTTTAGTGGTGCGATCAGAAACTTCTTGGCTCAACTTCAGCGTTAGAATACCACCACTTTTGGCAACATCTTTCACGGGAAAAAAAACGTCTTATGGCCAGACTTGAGGGCATCCAAAAATAGTTAGAAGATATAGACTCGACCCCTCTCCGCGATCTTAAAGATTATCTGCAGTCAGAATTGGAATAGGTCCTTTACCAAGAGGAACTTTACTGGCACCAGAGATCCCAAAGCCAATAGATAGGCCAGGGAGACAGGAATACCAAGTATTACTGTGCAATCACAAAGACCCGACAAAATTAGCAAAGGAATTATTCCCTAAAATATGAAAATGGAACGGTGATATCAGATTCCAAGGGCATTAGACGCTTAGCGCAAACTTATCTCTAGGCTTTATATAGTGAAGACAGGTCGCACCACTCCAATTGGCAGCACCAGGGACAATCTCCCCCCCCCCCCCCCTTTTAGCATGCGACTGATGATTTGGAACGCCCCTTTAGTCATGACTAAGTAAAGGCGGCTTTCTTCAACATGAACCCAAACAAAGCTCCAGGGTTCGATGGCTTCACTGCCATTTTTTATCAATCCTAGTGGGACACCCTTGGCCCTTCCCTGACTCTTTTCCTCTAGAGAATTTTTTGTCATGAAGTTTGAGAATCTGAACTCAATCGCACTATTATGGTTCTTATACCCAAGATTCCATCCCCAACTTTGATTTAGTAGTTTAGGCCTATTGTGTTATGCTCGGTGCTCTATAAAGCCCTAACCAAGATCATCGTTAATAGACTTAAACCTTATTTGGATGAGCTGGTAAACTCGACCTTATGTAGCTTTTTCCCAGGGCGTTCGATTACGGACAATATCATCATCACCCAAGAGGTTATTCATACAATGAAAAGGAAATCGAGTCTGAAAGGGCTAATGGCCATTAAAGTGGATTTTGAGAAAGCTTATGATCGACTATCGTGGAATTTCATCCAAGATTGGGATTCTAGAGTCGCTGATTAGTCTCATAATGAAATGCATCTCCACGGTCTCCATTCAAGTCAACTAGACTGGGGACCTTAGTGACGCCTTCAATCCCTCCAGAGGTATAAAACAGGGAGACCCCATATCACCTTACCTTTTTGTCTTGTGTATGGAGTGTTTGAGCCAAAACATGTAGTGGCACAAGGCAAATGGAAACCGATCAAGCTAAGCAAAAATTGACCCCCCTTTCTCACCTTTTCTTTACTGATGATCTCATCCTCTTCTCTAAAGCCTCTATGGATTAAGTGTTCGTTATTTGGGAAATCTTAAATTCTTTTTGAGTTGCTTCAGGTCAACGAGTCAGCGATGACAAATCCAGGTGCTTTTATTCTAAATATGTTCCTTAATCAACGACTCAATTGTTAAGCAGAGTATTGAACTTTAATACGACGAATGATCTCGGACGTTATCTTGGAGTTTCTCTCCTCCATGGCTGGCTCGACAAGAGAACCTACCAGTACATCATTGATAAGGTTCAACAATGCCTATCTGGCTGGACGACCAACCTTTTATGCTGGACCCTACTTCCGAAGCTCAACATTCAGAGCCATAAGATGGTCGAATCTCATTACAAATTTTCTTAAACAATAAACGCATATGCGAAAAATTGATAATCAAAATGGCCCGATTTATTGAAAACAATTTCAATCACAAAAGATGTAAACCTTATTGAACACATCAGAGTTTCAGTAATCACTTAGGC
>JAOSBP010006921.1:0-11283 GCA_027563825.1 Erythroxylum mucronatum | reverse complement strand
TCGAAAGATAACCATCTTTCCTCTTTCTTTGTCAATTGGACTTGACATTCTTTCTGTTTCAGTTAATTTTTCATTTAACTGAATTTGTGGCACACGATATGTCTGTTCTTAAAGTGACTTCCTTCTGATCTAAGTAATGAATTTTGAAGGCATTTAAAGTATTTATGCATGCTGCTATTTCCGCATCTATTGTGGATTTGATGACGTCAAATTTTCCGCTGGCATATGCAAATACTTTTTCTTTTGTTTTCGGGCTTTCTTTATTTTTCTTCCACTTGGCAATGCCTCCCCATCCTTCCATACATCCGTCAACTTCAAGAATTATATAAGCTCCTGGTGGTGGTAATTGTAATTCCGGCAATTCCTTGATCTGAGCTTTGATTTTTCTGATGATCTCCCAGTCCATTGTACTTAATCTTTTATCTGCATTGGGAGCAGTTTTATTGTAAAGAGGTCCAACTAAAATTCCAAGTTTTGGAATATAGTTGCGTGCATAATTCAAGATCCCAAGCCATGATCTTAACCCCTTTTTCTCCTTGAGCTGTGTTTCTGGAAATTCTGCTAATTTCTTTATGATATGAGGCTGAAGTTTTATTTTACTATTCCCAATTGTTGCACCAAGGAATTCAACTTCAGATACCCCCACTATCAATTTTTCTTTTGATAGGACTAAGCCATATCGTTTACAGATATCAAAAAATATCGACAAGCAACCAGGAATGCTCTAGGTCGTATCACAGGAAGCGGTAACAGAAGAAGGTCATTAGAAATGAACCTTGATCCAAATTATCAGCTTCAACTGTCAAACCAGAGAAGAGCAGAAATGGTACCTGCAGAAGTGTTATATACAACAAATTGGAGTGAGCCAAAGAACAAAGTATATCAACACTATTCAGAAGAAAGAGCTTTAATTACAGGAGATACCCAAAAAGAAATGCCATTGATCATGAAAGAATCCTATCAGAAACTCAAAATGGAAGGATTAGATCATATTCATCTTGGTATGATTATGATTCGAATCTTTGCATTACACAGAAAGTATGCAGGAGTCAAAGTCCTTGTGGTTATAAGAGACAAAAGATGGGGCAGTGATGAAAGAGGAATATTGGGTCAAATGGAGATTGATCTATCAAATGGAACAGAGTTAGTCTATTTCTTGCCAGAACAAATGATGACTATTACAGATTTCTATCAACAGATGGAAATTGTAATAAAAACCAAAGGATATGAATCATGGGTATCAGGAGAAGCAAATCTGTTAATTACTCGAGGAGTGGTAGCAAGATTGACAAATACCAGTGCCGCATCATTTAAATTCAAAAATGAGAATCTACTGGAGTTTCTCTCAACCAATGGTGTTAAAGCAATTGCAGGAGAAGCGTACTCATCAGAAATATTCAATGGTGAAATATGGAAAATCAATCCACCAGAAGGGATTGGTGCAACAAAAGCACCTCAAAATGTGCAAACGTGGCAAAATAAAGATAAATCTGTGAATCTCAGATTTACTCATTATGAAAACAGAAAGGTGCCTGAAGAAGAATACGAAGATGAGGATGAGGAGGAAATTGAAAGAGCAATGGTAATAACTCACAGAGTTATAAAAGAAGAACACAGACAAATTGATAGAGTGCTACCAGATCACTTTATCCAAAGTGAAAAGGAGAAAGGAATCATTTGGGATCATTTAGGTGATGCCAAATATTATGTAAAATACACAATTCCCGAAGAAATTGATGAAGTCATATGTGATGGCTGGGGAGAAGAATTTGATGAAGAAGATTATGAGGAAACCATAGTGCAATTTGAAGAATATTGTAGGTCGCAAGAAAGTGAAGAAGATGAAGAATTTGAACTACCATGGTATTATGAGAATACAACAGAAACAATCATGATGGCTGACATGGAATATCCAAAACTAAGGATAGAAGATTTGGATGAAGCACCACATCTGCAAGAAATTCTTACCAATACAATCAAATCAGCTGCATCATCATCACAAGTTGTTGATTCAGGATTACGAGTTCCAACTGATTCAAGTATGGGACCACCGCAATATCCACCAGCAGAACGACAACAATCAATTAATGTTCCAGAAATTCGTGAAAGATGGAAAAATTTCAAAGGAAAAAGGCTGAATGTCTCAAATCAGTGGAATTTACCTTCGGCTCAAGCACAGACAGGATCAATATTGGTTTTACCAACAGACGTATCACAATATGAAGATGTGATATCCAGATGGGAATCAAATAACAAAAATCTGATTGATCGAATGACTTGGGTAGATAATCAAGCAAAAGTTACTTACATTGAAAATCTCTTGGGAGAAGTTATGAAGAGAATGTTTCAACAATGGAGATTGGCCTATCCACAGGAATATGAGATGTTAGTAACAGCAGCTGAAGATACACAAATCGTCTTCTCACAGATAAGGAGAATGATAACTTTAGAAGATCCATATCAAGGATCAACAGCATTTCAAGAAAGAGCATATGCAGAATTGGAAAGAATGCATTGCAAAGAAATACAACATTTGCCACAATTCATGGAAGAATATTTGGATATAGCAGCAAAAACAGGAAGAGCTTACATGAGTCCAGAATTGTCGGAGAAATTCTTCAGAAAACTACCAGAACTATATGGGAAGGAGATAGAAGAAGAATTCAAAAGAAAACATCCAGGTAACACCATCGGTATAATACCAAGAGTACATTTTACTTGGTTATATTTGCAGGAATTATGCAAAAAGGCATCAATGCAAAGAGGTTTGAAGGACTTCAACAATCTCTGCAAACAAATACCAATACCGGGGTATTACAAAGAAAATAAGAAATATGGTCTTAGAAAGGCAAGAAGCTACAAGGGAAAGCCTCATGATACACATATCAGGGTTTTCAAAAGAAAAAAACCGCCTACTCATAAGTGTCGATGCTATACATGTGGAGAAGTTGGGCATTATTCAAAAGACTGCAAAAGTAAACATGGAAACATAGCACGTGTTGCTATAGTCAATGAACTACAATTGTCAGATGATTGGGATGTAGTATCAGTAGATATGAATGAGGATGATAGTGATGGAATACTATCAATATCTGAAGGAGAAGATCCTGATCACACAACAGTCTTGAAGACACTTACAACAGAACCAATGGAATATCTATTAGTCATAACTGACAATAGAGAAATCCTACAAAGAAAATATGCATGGCTGGAAGATGTTTGTCTTCCACAAGAAATGGAAACATGTACTCATACATGGGTACATAATCAACCAATTGCAGATTACTTTATCGGAAAGGATAAATGTAATTATTGCAAAAGCAAAACTACAGAAGTAATGCGGATACATTGTCCAATGTGCCTCATGACAGTATGTCCGTTCTGTGCAGCATTATACCTTCAAATAAAGGTAACAAGAAAACATACAACGTATGTGCCACTATTCTCAAACAGGGACACTATAATTACTGAAATGAGTAGTTATATTGACCAAATCCTTGCAGAAAATTCAGTCTTGATTACAGAAAATCAAAGACTAGAGAAAATTACTGACTCATTCCTTGAAAAGGAATTTGATCAGTTAAAGAAGTTTGAAGATATTGGCCAAACAACAGAAAAATTGCAACCTTCGTTGAAAATTACTGAACCAACATCAGAGTTGCAGCAGAGCGAGGTGGTACCTAACCAAAACCAAAATTCAACCACAGTCCACATTCGAAAATTAGTCTCCTATGCAAAATTGCCTCACAGAAGAACAAAAGGAGCAGCAGGATTTGACTTATACAGCGTTGACTGTATTATAATTCCAGCATTTCAAAGAAGATCCATTTCAACTGGGATACAATTTGAAATACAACAGTCAAATGTTTATGGCAGAATAGCTGGAAAATCATCGCTTGCAATGAAAGGAATAGATGTAGCAGCAGGAGTCATTGATACAGACTACAGAGGAACAATCTACGTCATTCTGGTAAATACAAATCCTAATGAATACTTTGTGGATATTGGTAGTGAAATAGCTCAGATTATTTTTGAGTTATATTCTGTGCCACAAATTCAGTTGAATGAAAATTTAACTGAAACAGAAAGAATGTCAAGTCCAATTGACAAAGAAAAAGGAAAGATGGTTGTCTTTAAACCATCAACAGAAACGTTGAATATCATCACAGAAGACAAGTTGGATAAACCAAAAGGGAGAATCAACAATCAGCTTTACAATTTTGATATAAAATTCAAGATTCCAGGATGTAAAGAATTCCAATTGAGAGCAATCTTGGATACAGGGGCAACAAAGTGTTGCGTCAAGCTAGATGCAATTCCGCTTGAGGCTAAAGAAAGGATCAATTATGCAATAGAAATCTATGGAATTGATTCAGTATTCAAGTCAGAATGGAAGCTGAAAAATGGAATCATGACTATTGGGGAAAATGCATATAGAATACCATTCACGTTTTGCGTCCCAATGAATACACAGGATGGTATCCAATTTGTTATAGGATGTAACTTCATCAGAGCACAACAAGGAGGGATACGATTGGAAGGAAATAAGGTTACATTCTACAAAAACTTGTCTGAAATACCGACAAGTACAGAAATAAGGATAGCCACAATGGTTATACCTGAATTAGAAATTGAAGCAGATGAGTATTATACAAGGAAGAATATGGTATACTTCAACATTGGAAAAAGTATACCACAATACTCAAAAGAAATCTACGAATGTCTGAAGGAAATGGAGCAATTAGAGTACATTGGAAGAAATCCACAAAAGCATTGGATAAAGAATGGGCTGTTATGCAAGATTGAGATAATCAATCCTGAGCTAACTATTCAGGATAAGCCCTTAAAGCATGTAACACCCGCAATGGAGGCCCAGTTTAAAAAACATGTACAGGCATTACTGGATTTGGAAGTAATAAGGCCGTCCAAATCAAGACATCGGACCATGGCAATGATGGTTTATTCGGGAACTACCATAGATCCCAAAACTGGAAAGTCAATACATGGGAAAGAGCGTATGGTTTTTGACTACAGGAAGCTCAATGAAAATACCTACAAGGATCAGTACTCTTTACCAGGTATTAATACCATCATCAAAAGGATTGGGAACAGCAAGATATACAGTAAATTCGACTTAAAAAGCGGATTTCATCAGATTGCAATGGATCCAGAATCAATCCCGTGGACAGCATTCATCGTTCCTGATGGATTATATGAATGGTTGGTGATGCCGTTTGGTTTGAAAAACGCTCCAGCATTATTCCAAAGAAAAATGGATCAATGTTTCCGAGGTCATGAAAGGTACATAGCAGTTTATATCGATGACATTTTAATATTCTCAAATTCGGAACATGATCACAAGAAACATTTACAGATCTTCTTTGATATCTGTAAACGATATGGCTTAGTCCTATCAAAAGAAAAGATGATAGTGGGAGTATCTGAAGTTGAATTTCTTGGAGCAACTATTGGAAATAGTAGAATAAAACTTCAGCCACATATCATAAAGAAATTATCAGAATTTCCTGAGGAACAACTCAGAGAAAAGAAAGGATTAAGATCTTGGCTTGGAATTTTGAATTATGCCCGAAGCTATATTCCAAAACTTGGAATTTTAGTCGGACCACTTTACAACAAAACTGCTCCCAATGCAGATAAGCGATTAAGTTCAATGGACTGGGAGATTGTCAGAAAAATAAAAGCCCTGATCAAAGAATTACCAGAAATGCAATTACCGCCACCTGGCGCCTACATAATCATCGAAACTGACGGATGTATGGAAGGTTGGGGAGGAGTTGCAAAATGGAAAAAGAATAAAGGAGATTCTCAGACAACAGAAAAGGTGTTTGCATACGCAAGTGGAAAATTCGACGTCATCAAATCAACGATAGATGCAGAGATCGCAGCATGCATAAACTCTTTAAATACCTTCAAGATTCATTACTTGGATCAAAAAGAAATCACTCTGAGAACAGATTGCCAAGCTATTATTAGCTTTTACAATAAGCAATCACAGAATAAGCCTTCAAGAATTCGGTGGATTAACTTTCTTGATTTTCTTACAGGAACAGGTGTTAACATAATCCTTGAGCATATCGACGGAAAGAAAAATATTCTTGCAGATCAGCTTTCAAGAATAGTTGCAAAAGTTATCTCAACAGCATGGAACGAAGAGATAAGCAGATTATGCGAGAACCACGAAGAGGAAGCAGATATGAAAAGCCATATGTTACACTCAACGATCTCTACAGAAAACAGTTTGAAAGAGAATCAGATTCAGATGCTGAAAAATCTACCGCAAGCTCTGGAAGAACTGAAAGAAATTTCAGAAAAGAAAAAGGTTCAAGCTCAAGACCTGCTAAGGGAAACCTTGCAGGGCATGTTCGAATAGAAGAGCTAGTCAATAGGGTTAGCAGCCCAAAGAAACGGTCCTCACCGGTTAAACATGAGGAAGAATTTTGTAGATTTGGTAAGACACAGTTACCAATTCTAAGCCCGAATGATCCAAAAGCTTACAGACCATTGGAAAATTTACCAATGGATAAGCAACAGAAATGTTTACTCGATGCAATCTGGAAAGCTAACAGCAGTAGACAAAAACACCAAGCATGTTGTGCACTGCAATACTACTTCAGCAAGATCATGACTCCACCAATTGGTAAGAATTACTCTTACTATGCTTTATTAAATGGTCCAGATCGTGGGATATTTTGCTATTATTCAACATTGATGTTAAAGGTAAATAATCTCGCAAAACCTCGTTATAAAGGATTTTATGCCTTTAATGATGCGCTGGATTATTTTCTTCAAAATGTTGATATTGGCTATGATGAAGAAATCTTTGTTGAAAAAGAACCTAGAGAAGGTCCATTATCTGAAGTACATGATCAAGAAATTATAAGGCTGCAACAAGAAATAGAAGAACATTTGGAAACAATCCAGGAATTGCAGAAGGAACAGCAAAAGGAAAAACAAGAAGAAGAACAGGAAACTGATCTATTCAGTCAAAGGCACGGTATCTATCAAGCCTACTTAGATCAGGAATCCGATGAAGAAAAGAGAAACCCAAGGTTTCAAAAGAAAGAGACAGCAGGAATCAGGTCACTAAACCCTCAAACACGTGGACGGTCATCACACCAGCCGCACATTCAGCATAAATGGCCGACAAAGAAAGACTGAGTGACAAAGAAAGATTCCCACTATCGTGTATAATTAGTTTGCTTTAGTTTTTGAACGCACACTTGGCGTTACTTTTATCAGTGGAAGAACTGTTTTCTCCACTAAGTTTGTATTTTTGTGTCACGTGGGTACAATAATTAACCCATTAGTCAAAAGAGGACAATAATTGAGACAGCTTGCATCAATCGTCTACGAGGGCCCAATGCGCACCCGGATTGATGAGTCACAGCTCAATTATTAGAATCTTAAGTTCCCTATATAAGGAGTTCAGTTTGTAACTAGAGAGCACATCGGCAGTAACCAAAAATACTCCGAAACTCTCAAGTCCTCTGTAAATTCAGTGTTTAATAAAAGTCTTCCGCCAGTTCAGTTACTTTTATTGTGATAATCCGCACTACATAACAGTGTCTCACAAAGATCAAAATCTGGGGATAACACCGTATTTTGGTATCAGAGCAAGGTATGAGTAACTAAATTATTTAAGTTTGGCTGTTTTGTTTGAAGTTTGATTAATTTGTTTAAATTCATCCTTTTAACATTTAAGTTCTCTTTCTTCCATGGATTTGCTGGAAATTGGGAATATAGTATGCCAGGATATTTTGATAGCATAAAAAGATTAAAATCATTAATAGAGGATCATAGTCGTCAGATTCATCTTCTTCTGGAAATCATTGAAAGAAGCAAAAGAAGAATAGAGAGGTACAGAGAAACAATTGATGATCCCAACCTTACCAGAGATCTAAATCATCCACAGTTCAGACAAGTTGAAGTTCTTAAGCAACATGCTTATTATCAAATTGGAGAAACAAAATTCTTGATTTACACTTGTGAGCAAGATATTGTTAGTATCCAAAGAAGGATGAAAATCTATAGGTCTTTGATGATACCCTATATTAGTTGAAAGTTTGTAATTTGTATACTTTTTGATTAATAAGATAAGTGACTACGCCGTGAGGGTTGAAGTGAACAAAAGTAGAGTACCTGTTGAAGCCGTGGAGAGGCGTGTAAGGGAAATTGAGTTCGAAATCCAAAACGGGAAAGCACTTGTTAAGTTAGTCAGACAGTAGATGAGTGAAAAACTGAAACAATCAATTGAAGGGTATTGGCAAAATAGAAAAACATTGGAATATCTTGACCTGGCTATTGAACCAATTGCTGAAGAAAAGTCCATCGAAGGAATAGGATTTTTTTGTTATAAGGAGGGATTTAAACATCTTTATCATTCTGAGAATAAACAGTTGAACTTATTGTGTGATCTGCAGTTAAATACCTTGCATAATATCAGTGTAGTTTATGATCGTCTCACTTTATTGTCAAAAGTTTGTTTGAAACATTTGCATAGTATAGAAGAAAAGATTGAAAGACTTGAAAAGATTTCGTCTATAGAAAATATAGAACAGAAAATTCGCAAAGTTCCATCCAAAAGTGAAGTGGTTGAAATAATCAGTTCCGCAACTGATCAACCAAAGAAAGAAAATATCCAATTGACCAAACAATTGGAACAGAAAATAGATAAGATCTCAGATCTTTTGGAACAGTTGAACCAAAAGATTTGATGTCCTATTTAGCCACTGCTAGTGACGAAGAATACAAAGAAGCTCTAGCCGCAACAGAATTCTTGGGAAATCCAGCTGAAGGATTCAGAAAAGTTCAAGATCCGGAAGTAGTATCAAAAGGGATCGCAAGCATTCTAAAGCAGAACAACAGTGTTATTTATCTTGTGATAAAAGCACTAAAGAAACTTGAAGTCTTGGAAACAAAAGTTGCTAGATTAGAAAACAATCTAATCCAGACAACAAAAGAAAATCCACAATTCCAAGAGGCTCTTGAAAAATTAATTCAAGAAGTCAACAGAATTAAAATAACAGAAAAAAGTGATATAGCACCACCAATAGTGGTCAGAAAGTCTTATTTCTTCAAAAATCCCCAAGATATCTTCAACTCGGAAAAAGCGAAATTATCAAAATCAAGATGAACAGACCAAGTACAAGTACATCCAGAGCTAGCTTTTCATTTAAAGAACCCAGATCTGCTGAAGAAAGAAAAAGGGAACTTATTCCAGTCAAAGATTTTGAAAGAAAAGAAATAATGGCAACAACAATTGATGATCAAATTCGAAATTACAGAAGCTATAAACAAGCAACAAAGAATGCTATAAATTGTATAACGGGAAATAGCAACAGAAATCGGACATGGGAAATGAATTTGGATCCAAATCATCAATTACAATTATCAAATCAGAAAAGAGCTTCAATGGTCCCAGCGGAGGTTCTATATACAACCAATTGGCATGAACCTAAGAATAGAGTATGCCAACATTACTCTGAGGAGAAAAGATTAATAATAGGAGAACATGATCAAGGGGAAATGCCATTAATCATGAAGGAATCATATCAAAAGCTCAAAGAGGAAGGACTAGATCATATTCATCTTGGTATGATTATGATTAGAGTCTTTGCATTACACAGAAAACGAGCAGGAGTAAAAGTACTTATTGTAATCAGAGACAAAAGATGGGGTAGTGATGAAAAAGGTATACTTGGACAAATGGAGATTGATCTTGCAAATGGAACGGAATTGGTATATTTCCTGCCAGAACAAATGATGACGATCACAGATTTCTACAAGCAAATGGAGATTGTGATAAAAACAAAAGGATATGAATCATGGGTAGCAGGAGAAGCAAATTTGTTGATTACCAAAGGAGTGGTAGCAAGATTAACCGATACCAGTGCAGCAGCATTCAGGTACAGAAATGAGAATTTGCTAGAATTTTTATCCACAAATGATGTCAAAGCAATAGCAGGAAAGGATTATTCATCAGAACCATTTAATGGAGAAATATGGAAGATAAAGCCACCAGGAAGAAGTGCGATTGCTAAAACACCTCAAAATGTGCAGACTTGGGAAAACAAAGATAAATCAGTTAGTCTCAGATTTGCGCAATATGAAGATCGGAGAAATGTTGAGAAGAAGAGGAAGATGAAGATGAGGCAGAAATTAAAAGGGCTCTAGTTATAACTTATAAAGTTATAAAAGAAGAAAAAAGAGAAATCAACAGAATATTACCCGATCACTTCATAGAAAGTGAGAGAGAGAAAGGAATCATTTGGGATCACTTGGGAGATGCAAAGTATTGGGTAAAATATACGATCCCAGAAGAAACCTACCCTGTCATCTGTGATGGATGGGGAAATGAGTTTGAAAACTCAAAAGAAGATGATGACATACGGATAATTTTTGAAGAAATAAATACCAATGATGAAGAAGA
Organism: Erythroxylum mucronatum; assembly: GCA_027563825.1. Classification (NCBI taxonomy): domain Eukaryota; kingdom Viridiplantae; phylum Streptophyta; class Magnoliopsida; order Malpighiales; family Erythroxylaceae; genus Erythroxylum; species Erythroxylum mucronatum. The sequence goes on along the minus strand of JAOSBP010006921.1, from coordinate 833 downwards.
TTTACCATGGTATTATAGTATACCTCAAAATAATGAGGATACAACAGAAATAATCTTAATGGAGGAAATGGAATATCCTAAATTAAGATCAGAAGTAGATTTGGAGGAAACTCCATGTTTACAAGAAATTATTACAGAATCAATTAAATCAGCAACATCAATATCACAAGTTGTTGATTCAGGATTACGGGTTCCAACAGATTCTAGAATGGGACCTCCTCAATATCCACCTGCAGAACATGCGCAAGGCATTCATATACCAGAAATTCAAGAAAGATGGGGGAATTTTAAAGGAAAAAGAATGAATACATCCAATCAATGGATATTACCACCAGCACAAGCACAAACAGGGTCAATGCTAGTCTTACCTTTAGATATTTCTCTATATGAAGATGTGATATCAAGATGGGAGTCCAACAATAAAAATCTTATAGATCAAATGACATGGGTGGATAATCAAGTAAAAGTTACTTACATTGAAAATCTTTTGGGGGAAGTTATGAAAAGAATGTTTCAATAATGGCGATTGGCCTATCCACAGGAATATGAGATGTTGATTGCAGCAACTGATGATACACAAGTTGTGTTTTCACAAATAAGAAGAATGATAACTCTGGAAGATCCGTATCAAGGATCAACAGTGTTGGGACCCGTTTCCGGAACCCAACTCTTTACAAAATTACCATAACAAAACGATCAATTTTTTTATACGTCTTTATTCAATCAATGGCCAATCGAAGTCATCCACAATTAAATTCAAAATTCACTTGATCCTTCATAATCAAAACATATCCATTAATTTATCAAAAACTTATTATTCCTTTCCTTTTGTC
>JAOSBP010006900.1:0-11283 GCA_027563825.1 Erythroxylum mucronatum | reverse complement strand
AGTTATAGGCAAAAGAGTGAGAGTTGTTCAACAAAACAACTCTAGTTCAACATGATATTTTAACCACCAACGTAAATTACTATTCATTCTGCACTGTTCACTATTCATCCTGCACTGTTTATCCTGTACTGTTCACTATTTATCCTGCACTGTTCATCTTCTTCTTCCCACCCATACGAAGCAGCAACATTTTTTTTCCATTTTTCTTTAATTTCTACACTAATCTTCCTACTGATTTATTCATTCATACATATCAATTCTTCCCTTTTACTCCACTACAATCCCAAAACGACTCAAAAGTAAGCTTTATCATAAAAATCGAGATCTCCATCCGTTCTTCTCACTACTGTATTTTTTTTCCAACTTTCATCTAATACTTTTCTTCTCATTTTATCACTTCTAAAAGTCGATTATGCTAGTTTAAACTCATTGAAACATCCAACCAACTCAGAAACAATTTTAAACCTCAAACATTACTAATCCGAGTTTCATTTTCTCTCTCTCTCTCTATTGTAACTTTCAAAAGTTCATATTTTTAGTTCTTTCATTCAATCATAAATTTATTATTTTATGAACTCTAAAGCAAGATCAGAGCATGATTATACAACCTTTCTACAAGCATATATATATAGTATTCAGTAAGAAAAACAGAGCATATCCCAAAACATATATCCATAATATATATATATATATAATCTTTTAGACCATAACTTAGCCCCACTTCTGAACCCATACGTGCACATTAATATTCAACCTTATCCCACTTCATCTTAATTATCATTTCATCAGATAGGTTATCCTTTTCATATCAAAAGCAAAAATCAAGAACAGTACCCACAAATGTTCATGAATCATGAAACCTTCATATCTTTGACTTGTATTCGTAATATAGCCATGAAAACAAAACAGAAGGTATACTTACTTGGCTTAACTATTTGCAAAAGAAAGGAAACCAAAAGTGCATGCAGTAGTAACATAGCAAACTTCCGAAGGCTTTTTATGAAAATTAAGACTAAAGCGTGGGTTGCTCATTTAAGGCCACCTTTCCTCCATGCATGATGACATCTCATAAACACAAGTTAACGTGTGGACATGCATGTTTAACACTTGGCATCACACAAACAATTGAACTAATCTTTGTATATATATATATATATAACGTGCATGTATATTAATTTATTAATTAATATATATATATAGAACGTGCATATAATATATTTATATATATAGATATGTTAATAATTTCTTTAAAAAATCCAAAATATTATTAAAAGTCTTCAAATAAAATTTTTAAGCTAGAATAATTTTTCCAAAATTTCAAAATATCCAAAATATACCGAATTTTTCAAAAATTTCTAAAATTCACCAAAATTCTGAAATAAAGAATAGGACTTTCCAAATAAATTTTTAACTCAGAAATAATTCACCAACAATTTCTAAAAATACTCAAAGTATACAAAAATTGCCAAAATTATATTAATACAGTCCGAATAAATCCGAAATCTCATTAAACCAATTTACCCGAAAAATGTCATGAATGCATGCCAAAATACTTATGCACAATTTAGCAAATATTCAAATAGACAGAACATAAAACGTGCTAAATTTTTTTAATATTCTAACCCCTAATTTGGAGCGCTACATTCATATTCATGAGGATGTTAGTAATTTAAGTGATGAGATTCATACTTATGATCCTAAAATTTGGAATAATCTTGATAATAAAATAAGAGACACTTTAGTTGAAAAAATGGCTTGTAAGAAAATTGAATCATGTGCGTCTGTTTTAGACAATACCTCTTAATATTTTCATATTCTTATTAATTATGAAATTATTGTCTAATACTAGTTGAGAGAGTTGAACAAAAATTGTTAAGGTTATTAAATTTCGAGCTCCTCAAATAAGATTGACTTTGATTGAATTATCTAGATTTTGTGATAACGCTAAGTCAAAGAGTGAAGTGAAAAGTTTGATTAATGTAATTGAGAGTTTTGAGTTTTTATTTGGTATGATATTTTTATTAACTATTTAACATGATGATAAAAAAAACTGCAATCTAAATCGGCGTAGTCTTTCATTTGCGTTATTGCCTCACCCTCACATCATTGCCACGTGAGTCTCCTCAGGATTAAGCATTTAAGCTGGAGCCCAATTGTATCATTGTTGACCTCATAAAAATCAACCTTACCCTCAAGGTGGTTATTTGATATTATTGTTATTGTTATTATTATTATACATTAATCATTTGATATAGTTTTTTAAGATTAAATAATCCATATCTTAAGTTTTTTTATAACATCTCATCACTTAAATTGAATAAAAATTTGAATGCAAAAAATTTTATTTGACAAATTTTTTACTTTGATTTATTTTAATAATTATTTTATTAAAAATTAATCACCTTATTAATTAATCCATTAATTTTAGTAAATCAATGTTTTTATAAATTATGATTAATTAATTATTTTTATTTAATATTTTTAAATTAAAATTTAACTTTTTTGGATGAACAAGAATAATTTCCTTTTTTAATATTATTTTAAATTTTTTCTACTAGTTAGAAATAAGACTGTGTATCACTGAACCTTTTTAGACTTTGCATGTCAGTAAGATTTCTACTGAATGTTGTTGTTGTTGTTAATTTTATTTAATCTTTAATGTACAATATTTTTATAACATTTTATGAATTTTTAAACCTTAACTCGGTTCAATTTTTATAACATCAATTTTGTAACATTACTCAAGAGTAAACACATTAAGCAAGCTCTTTTTCATTATAACATGGAACTCTTTTATCTTTTTAATTCTCTGCCTTGGTAGACTTAAGAGACTTGCAATAACTCACCGATTATATGTTTATAATTTACTAAACCACTTTTAGGAAGCCTTTTCCTATCAGTAAGAACACTACTTGAACATAGCTCAAACTCATTTCAATATTTATGTTATATATGTTATGCGTTGTGTCTCTTAGAAATATGTTCTTTACTATTTAAAAGAAAAGTTGTGTATTATTGGACTTTAATTTTGTGTATTAGCAAAATTTTTATTGAATATTTAAACCGATTTCATATTGGATTTGTTGAAATTTAAGGTGAGATTAAATTTCGCAATATTTAAATGAATTAAGCAATTTATAAAGAGTTCGATGCAAAATTTTTGAAAATGACTCGGATCATTGCATCTATAGATGCGTACAGCTTTTATATTCCTTCATATCCCGTAAATTTTCAAAGTCTAACGTAAAACAAAGTGAAAGAAGTTTTTCAATATTCAGTGTTCTTTCAATAATGGCATACAAAGTACTACTAGTCAAACAACGACACCTTGAATTTTCTCTGCTTTTAGGTGTGCTGGGCTGGCTTGGAAAATTATACAACAACAATGAAATGACGAGTCCAATTTTTCTGTCCAATTTTATTGTGTTTTATTGTGTCTAGTGAATCTCAGCTATTTATTTATGCGGGTTTCATATTTATTTATGTGGAACCTGCATAAATAAATGGTTGAGATTCACTAGACACAATAAAACACCATAAAAACTGGACAGAACGTCTTGGCTGTAAAATAACAGTACGCTGAAATTTGGAGTTTAACAGTGAGAGTCCGCTGAAACCTGAGTTCTGTTAAATAGTAGAGTTAGTTGAATGAAAATGCTTGCAGTAGCTTAGTAACTCAGAGCCATCTCTGCAAAAATGGGATCATCATCTATATCCCCATCAATGTTTGCAACCTCCTTAACTCTGGGATCTACAACGTTGTTCCCCAAGAAAATTGGGACTCCAGCTTTCGTTGTCACTCGTTCTTCTACTTCCCTAAACCAGCCTACCAAGGTTTACTGCGGAAAACATGAACCTGAGAGCGCAAGTCCTACAAAAAAAAGAACATTACCAGGGCCAATGAAACTGCCCATCATTGGCAATTTGCATAACTTCGTTGGTTCACTACCACACCATGCTCTTAGAGACCTTGCTAAAGAACATGGACCCATCATGCATCTGCAACTTGGCGAGGTTTCTACGGTTGTTGTATCATCAGCTGAGTTAGCTGAAGAAGTAATGAGGGTGCAAGATATATCCTTTGCTCAGAGGCCTAACTTATTCACAACAACAATTCTGACCTACGGTGGTTTAGACCTTGCCTTTGCTCCATATGGTGAGTACTGGAAGCAAATGAAGAAAATTTGCGTTACAGAACTCTTGAGTCCTAAAAGGGTCCAGTCCTTCACTTCTGTTCGTCACGATGAGGCCAAGAACCTCGTCGAATCGGTCCGATCCTCTGTAGGAAGTCCGACCAATTTTGGCCAAATGATGTCGTTGTATACAAATAAAGTAGTTTGCAGATCAGCAGTCGGTAGCAATTGCTCAGAGGATAAGCAAAAGGCAGTCATAGAATGTACGAAGAAAGGGTCAGAGCTGGCTGGTGGGTTTAATATAGTTGATGCGTTCCCTTCATTGGAGTTTCTTCAAGGAATTACTGGGATGAAAGCTAAAATTGTAGCCCTTCAAGACCAGTTTAGCGAGATATTTGATACAATCATAGACGAGCACAGAGAAAGATTGAGGACTACAGGCAAAGGTGGTGGTGAATCAGGAGAAGATGATCTTCTCGATGTCCTTTTAAGGCTTCAGGAGTCTGGCAACCTTCAGTGTCCTATCACTAGAAACAGCTTAAAAGCCATCATTCTTGTTAAGTTTCTTGTTTCTTTCACCTGTAAAATTATATCAAAATCGAACCATAGCAATTTCATAGCTCATCATCTGTTTCACCTTGACATGAAACTAATCAACATGATAAATTACTTGTGCAGGATATGTTCAGTGCTGGAACTGATACTTCCTCAATAACATCAGAATGGGCTATGGCTGAAATGATGAAAAACCCTCAAGTGTTGAAGAAAGCACAAGCCGAAGTAAGACAAACCTTCAGAGGAAAGAAAGCGATCACAGATACAGATGTCGAGGAATTGAATTATCTGAAGGCAGTGATAAAAGAAACACTAAGGCTACACCCACCAGCGCCATTGTTGCTTCCAAGAGAAAGTAGAGAAACTTGTGAGGTTAATGGGTACGAAATACCTGCCAAAACCAGAGTAATGATCAACGCTTGGGCACTTGGGAGAGACCCCAAGTATTGGTCTGATGCAGAGAGGTTTATACCAGAGAGATTTGAAGACAGTAGATTGGATTTTAGAGGACAGAACTTTGAGTTCATACCATTTGGAGCAGGAAGAAGGATATGTCCGGGTTTAACACTTGGCTTTGCAAACGTGGAGCTTCCACTTGCTCAGTTACTATACCACTTTGACTGGACGTTGCCGGACGGAATGTCGCCTGAGAATTTAGACATGACCGAGACATTTGGAGCAACAGTTGGCAGAAAACACAGCTTAATGTTGATTGCCACTCCTACAGTTGATATCTCAGACCAACATGCGGAGGCCATGGAAGTTCTAATATAAGATAATGAATATGTCATAATTTTCGTGATTTGGGTTAAGACCACTCCACAGTCGTCAATTACTAAAAAGAAAAGTGCCCATTTAATATCTATAAATAAGAAATAATTGTTACATATTTTAGTATCAAGTTGTTTTTTATGCTGCTATGTGTCGTCCTGGCCTTTAGGAATGCGATCACAAATGAAATAGTGTGGTTAGTCATGGAAACGTGTGGGTTTTTTGTCATGTTTTTCTTGTTGATGTTATTGCCGATATAAGGCTTTGATTTGCTGAATAAATTGTAAGTTCAAGTTTAAACACTGATATCAAAGCTTGGTGAGTTAAGATGTGAGAGATTGTAGAGAGTAAACATGTGAGGCAAGAGAGAAATAAAAGTGTCTTTCACATCAATAGCTATAGAATCTAATTTGTGCAACCAACCGTTCCACGTTTTGATGGTCACTATGACCAATGGAGAATGTTTATGGAGAATTTCTTGAGATCCACAGAATATTGGGCAGTTGTTTTTGGAGTAGCTGAACTAGTAGAAGGTGTTGTCCCCACATATGCTTAAAAGACAGAATATGAAGCGTTGAATTTGAAAAATCTCAAAGCAAAAAATTATCTTTTCCAAGCAACTGATCGTTCAATTTTAGAAACTATTCTTTGTAAAGACATTTCCAAGCATATTTGGGATTCTATGAAGAAGTATCAAGGAACTTCATAGACAAAAAGGGCACAATTGCAAGCACTAATTTTAAGACTTTAAAGATGAAGATCGAAGAATCAATTTTAGATTACTTCTTAAGAATTATGGCAATAGCAAATAAAATGCGAATTCATGGCGAAAAGTTGGAAGATGTCACAATAATTGATAAGATTCTTTGCACCATGACATCAAAATTCAATTATGTTGTTTGTTCAATTGAAGAATCTAATAATATTGAAGAACTTTCAATTGACAAATTGCAAAGTTCATTGTTAGTTCATGGGCAAAAAATAAATCGACAAGATAAAGAGGAGCAAGCTTTTCAAGTCTCATCTGGCAATCACTCTTTCACATTAAGAGGTGGTGGTTGTGGAAGGGGAAGGGGTAGAGGCAACAATAATGATGGTGGAAAGCATTCACACTAGAAATCTGAAGAAAATTCTCCCAATTCTTAAGGAAGAGGAAGAAGCCATGACAACAACCATTCAACTCACTCCAAGCCAAAGTCAGCAGACAAATTAAAAGTTAAATGCTACAGATGTCACAGGTATGGACACTATAAATCAAAATGTTGAACTAACCTAAAAAAAAAGATGGTGGAAGGCAATCTAATTTTGCAAAAAATGAAGAAGAAATCTGTTTATAGTGAAGGAGCAAGTGAAGGAGGAAATTCACTAGCATTTGTGGTACTTAGATATTCGATGCAGCAACCATATGTGTGGAAACAAGTCACCTTTCTCCACTCTAGATGAATCTTATCGATATCTATAAAGTTTGGAGACAACTTTAAAGTTTCAATCATGGAAAAAGTGCAGGTAATGATTCAAACTAAAAGGGATGATGTTCAAACCATCTCTATTGTTCTTTATGTTCTAGATTTGAAGACTAATCTTCTAAGTCTTGGCCAACTAAAAGAGAAAGGGTATGAGATTGTCATTACAAATGGAGTACCTAGCATTCATGATAATAATTTGGGCTTAATTGCTTAAGTTAAAATGACTGCGAACAAAATGTTTCCTCTCTATCTAAATAATATGCAACAATCATTTCCATTAATCAAACAAGGGGGTGAAGCTTGGTTGTGGCATTTTCATTATGGGCATCTTAATTTTGGTGGATTAAAGACCCTGTAACAAAAGAATATGGTGATTGGTCTTCCTCAAATTTCACCTTCCTCTCAAATTTGTGAAGAATGTGTTGTTAGTAAACAATATTGAAACTCATTTCTACAAGGAAAATAATGGAGAGCAAAGAAGGCACTGAACTTGTTCATTTTGACATTTGTGGGCTCATTACACCAACTTCGAAAGGAGGTAAAGGCTACGTAATTACCTTCATTCATGATTATACTTGAAAATTTTGGGTGTATTTTTTGTAGGAAAAATCTAATGCCTTGCGTGCTTTTGAAAGTTTTAAAGCACTTATTGAGAAAGATGTTGGGAACCCAATAAAAACTCTCTATTTTGATTGTGGGGGAGAATATAGCACTCATGATTTGGCAAAATTTTGTCAACTTAATGGAATTAAAAGGCAAGTTACAATAGCTTATTCGCCTTAGCAAAATGGAGTTTGTGAGAGGAAAAAATACATTATTATGAACATGGTGTGATATCCTATTTTCCGGTATATGCTTAGAATTTAACCCTAGATTAAGAATTGCATATACATGCATAACATTAGCATTCATACACGAATTGATATTTGCACACATTACAAGTTAGCATATGCACTCAATCGACTTATCCCGAGGTATGAAAGAAGTTAAGTGAACATGATGTGAATTGTGATTTGGTAGTCTTGAATTTTAGTATGTTTAGATTTCAATTAGTAAATTGGGATTAAATATTATTGATTGAGAGATTAATGAATTAAATGTCCATTTGGTCTTAAAAAGGGCCAAGTGGTAAGAAAAATTAATATATGAAAATTAGGATGATTAAGCCTAAATTTGAGTAACATTTGACATAGTTAAATTGGTGACAAATGGACTAGTAATTAAATGACAATTGGATCAATTAGTATGTGACAAGTGGACCAATCTTGGAGTGACATATGGACTGATTAGTAGGAGACAAATGGCTACTAAATGTGTGGATTAGTGGCAGGATCTTGATTAGACAAATGTAATACTTGCCTTAAGACAAATGTTGGCATTAGAAGGTGGTTTCATCTCCCATTTGACTTATAAGGTCTAAAATATCCTTTTAATATTTATTCACATTCAAGGAAACATTGAAATAATTATGAAATTTTTTCATTTTAATTTTTCAAAAGTCAAAATTACTTAAATTTCATAACATAATTTACATATAAAATATAATAAATTATGAATCATAATTCGTACCTTCTTTGAAGCTTGATAGTATTCTTGTTGTATCTTTTGAATCATTTTTGAAATTGGTTCATCTTATCATCATAGTGGCACAAATGACCGAACTCTAATGATATCCAATGAATGAGTTGAGAGAACTCTACAATTTTTGTAGAGAGGGTTAAGTAAGAAGTACTAGCTTCCTTGATCTTAATTAAGTTTATTTATAATAGGTTTTAGACCTTTCAATAATTTAATTAAAATAAAATTCTAATTCTAATTTCAATTTAATTTTAGTTTTAATTTTTTTGGTAAATATTTTAATTTTAATTTTAATTACAAGTACTCCTAATTAAATACCAATTGGGCTCAATAAGATTACATATCTCATATTGATTTAAACTTTATCAAACTTTATAATCAATTTTACTTGATTAAAGTACCTTTTTCCTTCAACCTTTTCTTTGTGTATGAAACAGTAGGTTTGATAATCAAATTCAACTTGATTAAATCACTTTTTCCCTTCAACCCTTTCTTTGTGTATGACACATTAAGTTCCTAAATACATTGGTAATAAATATAAATTTTAACCCTAAATCACATTTAAGATTATATATCTTTAATAATATAATTAAATAATTTAAATCCATTGATCAAGAATGACATCTAACATCGTATCATAACCACCCAAATATTTAGAAATGTCAAGGTGATTTTTACTAATCTTTTCATGCATGTTTTTTCCGTATAATTCAATATTTTCACCACATAATATTCCAATTAGATACAAAGTATGAAATTAATGTCTACTATATTTAAGTCTAATTATGATAATTCTCTATTATTAGTAATTGATTCAATTAATGACATTTGAAAACTATTTTCTAAGTGTTATTTCACTTTGACTAAGGATTATTTCTCGAATCAATACTAATTGAAAATAATAGAACATTCTCCCTAATTATTTTGGGATGATGAATCCTATATCGATCACTTAATTAACTCTATACAATTAATGTTATATCTAATGACTATGGATTGAGCTATTATTGACTAGAATAAGTTATAATTAGCATTGAAACATGACAATCTCTATAGAAGATAACTTTGGAAATCTGAAGTCAAATGATCACTTATACAATCATTACAATGAGAATTTTTGTAGACATACAAGTAATGTTTTAAATGAATTTCTCATATAGAGTTAGTTCTGTGAACTTATTTTCTAACAAACACTCATAAATCGAGATCGACTACTTCCTTTATAAGGAAGAAACATAACGTTTTTTTAGTCGTTTTACATTCTATAAATGTCCAATCTCAATAAAATAATAACTAAAAATAATTTAGAGATAATACATAAATATAATATAAATTTCATAATTATGGTCTCATAGTAATTTTATTTGTAATGTATATTTGCCCATAAATTTTTATCATATACATCTAAATATGTATAATATAAAGAATGTGTTTAAATAATTATGTCATTACACTACAGTATATAATAATTGACTATAGGAAATAGACCAACAAAAATAGGATGCATAATTTCAAATCTTTGGTCTGGTCATGGAGTACATGCAGGAGATAGAAAGTATCTCTTGTAAAAGAAAGAAAATATGGTTTCCCATAAGGGAAGTAATTAATCTAGAAACCCAACATAACTTAGATATGGAAACCTTAGGGAGGTTTATTAATCCAGAAACCCAACATAACTTTTGGAGTGCTCAGCCTTCCTATAATAGTTCTTGGAGTTGGAGGAAGATTTTAACAGTCCGGGACAAGTTGGGTTCTCAATTTAGATTTAGGATTGGAGATGGTATGTCTACCTTTTTCTGGCAGGATCCTTGGCACCCAAGTGGCATTCTGCAGTCCTTGTCTACTCCGAGGGAGATAAATGGATCGGAGCTTCCTCTTACAGCCCGTGTTACCGAAGTAATCTCTAATGGTAATTGGAATTGGAGTACGGTCTCCCTGGACCTTCTTCGCCATCTGGTTCCTCCATCTTATTACCCTAACAGTTCACTATCGGACTGTTTGGAATGGTTAGCTAGCCCTAATAAGTGTTATTCTAATGTATCAGCCTATCAATTCTTGCGTACTCCTGCACCGGTCGTTCCTTGGTACAAATTGGTCTGGTCTAAATACAGTACTCCCCGTTGTTCCTTTACCTTATGGCTTGCTTTCCTGCGGAAGCTCCCTACCCGGGATAGGCTTACCTTCCTCTATACTCCTAATCATTGCTCTTTGTGTTTTTCAGCTAATGAATCCATTGATCACTTATTCTTTGAATGCCCTTTTTCTAAAGATGTCTGGGACCACTGCCTCTCCCATTTTAACTTGCCCATCATCAATTCCCCTACCTTTTCAACTATTCTTTCCTGGTTCCTAACTGTTCCCACTTCCAGAGCTTCTGTCACCACTCTCTTCCCTCTTCTGCTCTCTACAACTGTCTATCACCTTTGGTCTGAACGTAACGCCAGAACTTTCAAGAATGAGGCCTTGGCTGAGGAGCGTGTGCTCTCAGGAATAATCTCCCACGTTAGGGAACTTCTCAGCCTATACACCGAGAGGAGGTAATTTTCTTTACTATTTATCTTTTTTCTTTTACAGGTCATTCGCTCACTGCTTTCGAGGTTTCTTCGGACTGTTCTTGCTTGCTCTGCCTTACCTTGGGGGTGCAGCTCTTGTCATCACTGGTGGCAGTATTAATCTTGGCCAATTCGGAGCTATGTTTTTGCAGTTTCTTTATGTTAGTCTCTCCTAGGCATGCTTCCTACTGGTTGGTTTGTTTTGGCTAGTTTTCTCATTGGACCTTG
>JAOSBP010006865.1:0-11284 GCA_027563825.1 Erythroxylum mucronatum | reverse complement strand
TGTTGATTAAATATGATATGGAAAAAGTAAAACCAATGTCAACTCCGATGCATCCTTCAAACCTTTTGTCTAAGGACAAAATTGGCAAGAAGGTTGATCAAACCCTGTATAGAGGGATTATTGGTTCTTTACTTTACCTTATAGCAAGCAGACTTGACATTCTGTTTAGTGTTTGCTTGTGTGCAAGATTTCAGGCAGATCCTAGAGAGTCTCATTTCATTACTATTAAAAGAATTTTGAGATATCTATCAGGTACTACTGATCTTTGCTTAATAAATGAGAAAGGTAAAGATTTCAGGTTAATTGGATACTGTGATGCAGATTATATCGGAGATAGGATTGATAGAAAAAGTACGAGTGGAGGATGTCACTTCCTTAACCACAACCTACTTTCCTGGTCAAGTAAGAGGCAAAGCTCAATTGCTCTATCAACTACAAAAGCCGAGTATATATCAGCCGCAAGTTACTGTTCATAGACGTTATGGATTAAGTATCAGCTAGAATACTACTCAGTACAAGAAGATGAAATCCTAATTTTCTGTGACAACACAAGTGCCATCAACTTGTCAAAAAATTCGATACAACATTCAAGAGTCAAGCATATCAAAGTTATACATCATTTTCTACGAGACTACGTTCAGAGAAAGATCATGAGTCTTCAGTTTGTTGAGATGAACTATCAGTGGGAGGACATCTTCACTAAGCCATTGAGTGAAGAAAGATTCAAAGAAATCAGACGAAACTTGAACATGGTGATGTTGAGTGATCAACCGTCTGAACATGGATATCGAATTAGAGATTGTAGCAGTTGGATGGAGGAACTTCTTCTAGATTCATGAAATAGTTTATATGAATGAAGTATATGACTTCTGGAAAAATGTGGAAGTAGTAGAAGATACGCTAGTATCAGTACTGGATAAACTGTCGATCATAGTGACATTGAAGACAATCGAGAAGGCCACAGAGTGTCCATGTGTTGGAGATAAGCTTGCTTACAAAACTAAATGGACGACTCAAGCTAGCGTAGAGGAGATATAGATTAATCGACAACTATATAGAAGTAATAACCCAAAGGAGAAGAAGGCCTCAGGTCTTGTGCCGAAGGCTAGGGTTTTACATTCATTACTATTCCATTATGTTCTATAGAGAACAGGATCGAGGAATCTGGTGACGACGTTAGATAAGCAATGCCTATTTCATCTATTCAATCACCAACCCATAGACCTAGCATTTCTTATTTTTCATTATATGGTAAAGTCGAAGAAAGACTCAACAGCCCAACCGTATGGGATGATGCTGACAAGAATATTCAAAGATTCTGGAGTTCTTTTGGAGAGAGGAAACAAGATGAAGCTGAATATCAAAAGCGTCATCAATTCTGCAACAATTGGTAGAATGGGCTTGAAGAATATGGAAAAAGTAGAAATAGATTCTAAGACGATAGCAACGATTGAGAGGGAGCGCGCTGTTAAGCGAAGTTTGAATGAAAAAAGAACTCCCAAGAGAAGATCAAAATCTCAATCCATTGAGAGAATGCCTGCAAAAGGAGAAAAGAAATTGTCAGATGAAGCAATAAAGGTTAAAGCGATTTCTCATAAAGAAGGAAGCCAGGTGCGATATAGGGAGAAAGTGACCTTGAAGAGAAAGGGAGAAACACTCCTTTCGGAGATACCTAAACAAGCAAAAAGGTCGCCCAGAGTACAAACCCTGCATCAACAAGAGGAAAAGAAAGGAAAAGAGTTGACTTATGGTGGAGACTCTGAGAAGAAAACACCTCAGGCAACCAGGTCTTTAGTTTCAATTTTGAAGGAAGATTCAGCAAAATTGGCTAAAGAGACTGAGATAAAGAGGAAATTGGAGTTTGAGAAGAAGAAACCTCAATCTCAACAGACTCCTAGACTGGTTGGAGAAATTAAGAAGCACAAAATCAGTGAGAAGAAGAGCACTCCAACTACTGTTCAGAAGAAGAAGTCAGTTGAACGCAGTCCAGCACAGGTTAATGCCTCTCAACCTTTGAGAAAAGAGGATTTGAGAATGAAGATTATTGAAGAAGCTCAACCTGTCAGGAGTAGCAGCTCTATAATCATCAGAGAAACTCCAAAAAGGTCAGTCAAGGTACAATTTCAACCAGTCTTGGTAAATAGTGGTACAATGCATCTGTTAAATAATGAAGAGATGAGTATGTATAGTTTTCTGCGGGATGAGAGAACCAAACCATACCCTACACAGATGACAAGACAGAAGTACCTATCTTACCAATTACAAAGAAAATTGTGCTCAAGATTGTGCCTGACATTCAACCAAGACCTTACATTGTTCGCAATGAGCAAAAGGGGAAGAAGAAAGTGTATCTATAAGGGATAACAAGTGATCTGACAGAGGATCAGATAAAGGAAGAAGTGAGCAAAATAGATGCAGCGTGCTATGCAGCTCATCACAAAGGCACTTATGTTTCCCACTATATTTCAAAGGCATTGAGAAGCAATTGTGGTCGTTGAACCACTGAAGAATCTTCTCAAGTAGTTGGAAAACTTTCAGAAGGGTAGTACAGATCCACTAGGATTGGAGATGTCAGCTACAGCATAGAGACTCTTATGCATCTGATTATGTACATTCCCTTAAGTACTATGTCTTCAATTGGAGATGTCCTACACTTATTTGGAAGACAAGTCCCACGACTACCTAGCCCTAATGACTTTTGATAGAGAACCATGGGCATGTGAAAGACAAGAAGAGAAGCATACATGGTGTGATCCGCCTCAAGGAAGCGTAGGACACGACTTGCATGGACATGAGCTTTCAAGAGGAGGCTTAGGAGCTGAAATTGGATCAGATTTGAAGTCTTGTGCTTCCATGTGTGTTTGATTCTATCCATTCCTGGTCATAGTTCCATCTTGTTGAAGGTTCTCTAGGACAAGTTCCTATTGGGTCTCCCATTAAATTTGAACTCTCTGAACTAAACCTATTCCTCAACCCTCCTGCCCTTACAATCCTTGAACCGAATGTTATATCTTCAGATGCGTATAGCACTACTATTGCTTTTGAAGAAGAATAATAGAAGGATGATGACCTGTGTGCTTCAGTAAGTAACTTATGTGAGGAGGTAGCTTATATACAACAATACCTCAAGTTGCTTCGCACTGAAATGAAGGAAATGTTTTCAGAAATTCTAAAGCATCTTCGGTCATGAATTTTGATAAATAACAAATAAGGGGAGAAAGGTGAAAATGAGAAAGATAAAGTGGGAGAAGACAAGAAGAAGAGAAAGAAGAGAAGAGAAGAGAAGAAAAGAGAAGAAGAGAAAGAAGAGAAGAGAAGAAAAGAGAAGAAGAAGAGAAGAGAAGAGAAGAGAAGAAGAAGAGAAGTGTAGTATAGCTTACAGTTTTTTTTCAATTGTATATCTTACTTGATTATCTTACTAACATTTATGATTATTTGTTATCATCAAAAAGGGGGAGATTGTTAAGTCAAAATGACTTTTCGATTAATAATTTTGATGAAAATCAAATAATAACAATATTAGAAAGTAAGACGGAAGCTGCGAAGCAGAAAAGTAAGACGCGAAAGTAAGACGAAGCTAAAGTCAAACTAAGATGAAGTCGAAAATAAGACGCAAGAAACTAAGACGAAGCGGAAAGTAAGACGTAAGAAACAAAGTCGAAGTAGAAAGTAAGACAAAAAAAACCTCGATGAAGCGAAAAGTAAGACGCAAGAAACTAAGACGAATCGAAGCCCAAAATGAGACAATAGAAAGTAAGACGAAGCAGAAGCAGAAACTAAGACGAAGACCTGATACCATGTCGGATGGTTAATCAGTCTGAGTTAGTTACAGAACTCAACTGAATAATGATTTCTTCAAAGATCAAGAAACAAGAAGAAATAAGCGGTTATCAAGAAGCAGTGGAAGACGAAGGCTATAAATACGAGTCGGAGTCGAAGACTGAAAATGTTAGAGATTTTAAAAAGTTACACGAGTGAATTCAAAGTTACAAAAGTTACAAAATCATTGTATTCATCATGCTAAACTCTAGAGCTATATTGTCTGTAACAAAGCTCGAAACATCTTTCAGTAGAAAGAAGAAAAGCTGAAAGCCTGAAGAGGCTAGGTGAAAAGAATACTTGTTGTAAGAGACCTGAAGAGGCTCGGTGAAAAGAATACTTGTATTTTTTAGAAGTATAGTGAAATCTCAGAAAGGATTCTAAGGGCTGGATGTAGCCCACAGTTTGGGGTGAACTAGTATAAATTTGCTTTGTCGATTCTTACTCTAAACTCTCAACTTTTATTCTTGTTGTTTTATACAAGTACTTATAAGCAAATTACAATACTTCGTGATACTGTTATTTAATAGTTCTGAAAAAGCAATTTTTCAAAAGAAGTTTTGAAAAGGGGATTGTATTCAAGAAAAGGATACACAATTCAACCCCCCTTTCTTGTGCATTTTGTATATCGAATATTAAGTCTATACTAGCGTGTGATTTACTTCATTTATGACATGTTCATCCTAACTTTGCCTTGGTTTTCTATTCAAGACCATATTTTTATCATATGCATCAACATGAAAATGATTAGGCATTCTTTGTTTTTCCAATCTACATTAGCCAAATAACCTACCCATTGATATGAATTTTCCTTTGTTAAGTCCCCTTGAGCTTTATTAGCTTTTCTTTTTGTGCTAACCAGATTACATGCTTTAAATGGAACCAAATTTTCTACCTAAGCCTTAAAGCTAGTATAGCATTTGTTAATTGTTGATGATTGTGGATGTACAAAAGTTTAAGTGTAGGGTCTGCAAATATATATGGTGGTTATATTTGTTAGAATGTTATATTATGAATTCCATTATTAGTGTAGCTTCTTTTAATTTTTATATGAAAAAAAGAAGAAGAAAGAAAAAGAGATAAGCAAAAAAGAAAAGAGAAGGAAAAGGAAAAGGAAAAGGTAAAGGAAAAGGAAAAGAAACAGAAAAAGAAAAAGAAAAAGAGAAAGAAAAAAATGTTTAAATGAAAGTATCAAGGAGGATATGCATATCTGTTGCAAAGTTACTTATGATTAGTCTTTCCTCCTAAAGTTGTATTGAATAGGTTCCTTGAGTATGTTGAATATGAGGTGGATGTTGCTTTCAAGGGTCACTCCTTACAGTTACAAACTCTTGTTTGTGATCAACTTTTGCAAGTGATATATGCTTGATGTGGTTTGTGGTGTGAGAGCTTGACTTTAAACTAGGAAGTGTGGTTTTTGCATTCATCATAGTTGATGTACACAATTATGAGTGAATATTAGTTTTTGTGCTTGATGATTATATTGATTGTTTTTCTTGTTTCACTAGCTTTGATGACTTTTATGCTACTTTACCAAAATACATCTCACCTTACCCTTGCTCACATTACAACCATAAAATGTCCTTTGATTTATGATGATGCATGTGAACCTTAATGGTGGAGAAATGAAATAATTTGCAAAGTTGTGAAATGTCATGATCATGATTAGTATTTGAGTGTACCCATAGATATATCTTAGTTAAACAAAAATTCCAAGTCTACTATTAGATTACTCAGTTTCTGAAGGTGATGAATGTTGATTGATCATAAGTAAAAGCTTGGAATGTTAAGTTCTTGCTATTCTTTTTGAAAGTCATTCATCTATGTTTTTGATTATGTATTCTTGGGAAATATAAGAGATGAGTAAATGTTTTTGGGTTTGTGATCTTAATTTTGAGGTTTTGCCCAAGAACGGTCAAAAACTAAGTGTGGGGGAAATTGATATGTGCTCAATTGATTGAATATTTATTGCATAACATTTAGTGATTAATGATACGAAAATGCTTAAGATACTCATTTTAGTTTATATATGATTTTAGGCACAATTCGGAAGCGAAGGAGCTAAAGTGAGTCAAAAACTCTATATTTGGGCTATTTTTTGAAGAATCACATTCACTTGTCTTCATGAAACAAGAAGAAGAAGATTAAAGCAAGAAGAAGACAAGAAAATGGAAAATAATATAAAAAGATGTTGCAAAAGAGCTCATGGCCAAACCAAATAATTGTACAGTCGTGAGCATATCCACGATTGTGTAACCAACTACATGCTACACCCATGACACACCAAGTCATAGGTGTGAGAATGGACAACTCACCATTTAACCCTAAGTTTTCATATAAAAGCAAACATATGGTGATAGCACAGAGGGATGAATATTTTGGTTTTTTCATCTGGAAGAAAAACAAGAGTGAAGCTTCAGGAGAAGATGAGGAGAAGGGACAAAGCTCAACCCATTTACATACCCATAGGGAGCTAGCATCCCTATGCCAGTTTGGAGGTGACATTGATGTTGATAACCTGATTAAGCATTTCTTCATTGTATTTGTTATTTCTTTCTCTCTTTAGGAATTGATTGTGTTATCCTATGTGTATGGATTTGGGTTTTATGTATGAATGATCATATTCTCATTATCGTTTGATTGTTTGTGTATGAACCCATAGCTACAATTTCAATATAATCCGTAATTATTATATTTTAGATTTATTTGTAGTGACTAATGGTTTCTAATCAGTAGGGATAATATAACTTATGTTAAATAACCCGAGCGTATATGTTTGTTACTTAGATTGGTCTGTTTTCCTATGCAGCTATCCAATTAAATCTAGAGATTGTATCTTTTTGATGGCTAGGTTTAATTAAAGAGCATCTCTTAATTAAACATGAACTAGGGTTTAATTAATAAGCATCTCTTAATTAAACATGACCTAGGGGAAAATTGGGATTAATAGAGCTTGTTGTTAATCTATGACCAATAGTTGCTAGGAGAGGTTTGAGAACAATAAATCAATGAAGTATATTCAACTGGGTGTAGGCTGAGATTAAACCAAAGAACCGAACTCCCAATGAATTCATCACTTTCATCATTTTCAAATGTTTTCTTTATTTTGTTTTTGTTAGTTTAGTTTCATTTTATTTTCTTATTTCAAAACCAAACCAACCCCCCTCAAACCTAAACATTGATTATTTTCATAACAAAAGCTAATAGAACACTCTCCGTGGGATCAACCTTAACTCACCACTACTATATAACGCGCTATGTTAATATTTTATAGAAATATTCGATACAATTGAATCTTTTATGGTAGAACTTTTAAAGAATAAATAATTTATATAATGAGAGAACATCTTACTCTTGTTAATAGTAATATTGATTCTTGTAACAACAATAAAAAATAGTTGTTATACATGAGATGATTGAAATTATTTACAATATTAAGTAAAAAAATGAAGAGACTCGTAACATATATTTGGGGACGATGAAGTACAAGTTTTAAATAAAAGGAAAAAAGAAAAGCTACTGTTCACATACATTTTTATTTTCATCTAAGAACTACTCCTGGTTCTCAGTCAAGTTTAAAAAGTGTAAGGCCCCAAATTGTACCCTAGTTAGAATGTTACATGTTCATGAAAGTACATGTATGATAGGTGTTAAAAATTGTGAGATGATTGAGAATTACATATGACTTAAATTTTGGTTTAATGGATCATACTTAGTGATTTGGAATTAATTGATATTATTAGAGAATTGAGGTATTAAAATGTACATTTGGACTAGGAAAATTGTCAAGTGGCAAGATAAGTTAGTACATGAAAATCAAAATGACTAAGCCTATAAGTTAGTGACATTTGGCATAGTTGATGCATTGACATTTGGAAACATTAGCTGAGTGACAAATGGCCTAATTAAATTGTGACATTTAGCATCCTCATAGAAGAACATGTGTGCTAGCTAGGGAGAGGACATGTGGCTTGTGTCCTTATGTAACAAGTGTCCTTAAAGAAAGATGAGTGAACTTACACATGGCATGACTTTATGCATTGGCTAGTTTATGCTGTAACTCTTCCCTCTCCTTGCTCATTCACTACCAAAACTCTTACTCCCTCTCAAGTTCTGGAATTTTTTTTTATTTTGGATCAACTTCACTTGGAATCTTTGTAATTTACTGCATCAAGAAGTAAGTCTGGCTATTTTCCGTGTTATTGTTTTGTTGGTTCTGAAATTTGCACCTTGGTCTAGGAGCTGTGTATGGTTGCTTAGAAGTCTAGATAACTTGCTTCTTAAGGGAATTATAAACTTGATGGCATGATGTAATATGAATAATATGATGGTTGAATTGGACAGAATATGTATTGAGTTGATGAAGAATTGAAGTATGGAATATGATACTTATTTGAAAGCTTTTGCTTTGGATGTTGATACTTGAAAGATCATGGAGTGTGAGCTACCTTGTGAACGATTTTTGAATTGGTTTGGACATGAATTTGATGAGGTGTTGAAGCATGAATAAGTTAGAATTGAAGTGAAATTGATGGACTTTGGTGAAGGTGTGTCGAATGGAAGTGAAGAAGTCAAGTTTTGGAAAACAAATTGGAGGTTCTGGGTGAGTGAACCGAAGGTTCACTCATCCCACGATCGTGGGATTTATGAGGCTCATTCCACTGTTGTGGGAAGTACTTAGGAAGTAGAAAATGTTGGGTTTAGATAGTTTTTGGACTATATAAGGTTAAGGTACTTAATAATAGTTTAATTGGACTGAATTAGGGTGTCAAATGAACCTAGTTTGATGTGGAATAAGTTAGTTAAAGGTTAAATAAGATTTGGATTTTTAATTGAAGTAATAACTTAGGGAAGGTGTTTTTTTAGAAATTAAAAAAATTCTGATTAATGAGTGGTATGTTACAAGAGATAGATAACTTGAGAACCACTTGGTCCTATAACCCAACATAACCAAACGACGACGTGCCCATTACACGAGAACAAAAAAAACCAAAATAGAAAAGCAATTAGCATCTTTACATGATTTCACCCGACATTGCTCAATTAGGGTTGGCGAAGGAAGGCGACGATGGTGAGGAACGATCGATTGTCGATGTGCAGCACCAATCAATGATAGGTAATGGTTTTAGAAAATCGATTAAGTTCAGAATCATTCCATAGCATGACTAAAGTTCTTCATCTATCAGCGGAGAGACGGAACTCATTAGGCATTTGCAATCAGAGAACCCCAGTTGGATAGTCAATTAAGGTAGGTCTTTGGATTTTAACCCTACATTACTTATTCTGTTAACTCTCTTCTCAGAGATCTGATAAGCTGATCGACTCAGATCCTGTGTCAGGAGGGGAGGAGGAGAGCTGGGTTATCTGCATTGAAGAATGTTGCAGATCACTACAGAAGGTAGAGGATCCAGGTAATTCTTGCATAGATCCTTATTACTGAGCTCTGGGTTCTGCGAATGGAGGGGTGTGAGCTTTGGCTTACAATGGGTAGGTATTCAGATAGGCTATAATCTCCATATAGTAGAGAGTCTACCACTGCAGTATTGGTTCAACTGATGGATGATCAGTTGTTCCCTGATGCTTGTAGTAGTGAGTTCAATGATAGAACTCAGAGAGTTA
Source organism: Erythroxylum mucronatum (assembly GCA_027563825.1). Classification (NCBI taxonomy): domain Eukaryota; kingdom Viridiplantae; phylum Streptophyta; class Magnoliopsida; order Malpighiales; family Erythroxylaceae; genus Erythroxylum; species Erythroxylum mucronatum. The sequence continues at coordinate 1,846 of JAOSBP010006865.1, read as the reverse complement.
GTCTGGTCTCGAAATCTTCTACTGTTCCTTTAATTCCAAATAACCTGAACACAAGTAGCAGCTGACAGTAACAGGATCACTTCCTCATGTTTAGTCATCTGCAAGTGAGGGATATCCAATAGTATATCTATAATACTACCTTTGGAGTAATCAGGAAAGCTTAGATTGGAGATCTTTACCCAAATTTCCTTTGTGAACATACAAGCAAAGAATAAATGATCTCTAGATTCATCCTCTTGCTTGCAAAGAATATAGGTCTTAGGGATGGTTAGGAAAGTGAACCTGTCCAAAGTGCTGAGTCTGTTGAGCATAATAAGCCAAAGCAGAAATCACACATTAGGCCTAAGAAACTTGTTCCATATCAGTTTATCCCATCTGACAAGATCAGTAGACCTCTCCCTCAATCTTCTAACATTTGTAGTAGTGATTTCTGAGATAGGAATTCCTTTCCACAAGTAAATATCCCTATCCCCATGACTTCTAAATTGAGGCAGGGAAAGCAGGCTCATCTCAGTTGGGGGAAGGGACCAATTCCCATTAGTAATAATTGCTTGAAGTTTAGAATCCTTAGGAAATCTACCCATAAGAGTTCTAGCCAAATGATTGTAGATTAGTGGTCCATTCCCTGTCTAATTGTCATACTATAGAGAAATTCTATCTCTTGTTCCAATCCGACATTGAATATGGTGAAACATATCCTCTCTCAATCTGAGCAACTGATTAAAGCATCAAGTGTAGCCATTTTTGGGCTTGAGGGCCCATAAACTACCTCCCTTTATTATATAGGAATGGTTCCAAATAGTCCGCATGGTCTGTTTATCACTGAGTAATTTCCAAATTCGCTTGGAGGTGAGAAGTTTGTTTTTGCTGAATAGAGAATCCAAGCTTAACCCACCTTCATCTCTTGGTGTGCAGATTGTTCTCCAACTCACCTTAGCTAATCCTTTTTCTCCATTCCTTTTACCCCATAAGAAATGTTTCATCAATTTTTCAATTGTTTTGATCAACCCTTTTGAGAGAAAAATGTAGGAGCACCAGTACGAATTCATAGATAAAATCACAGATTTCAGAAGTTGAATTTTCCCTCCATAGGATAAAGCTCTATTTGCCCAAGCCCCCAATCTTTTTTGAATCTTATCAATCAAAGGAATGCACTCATAAAACCTTAATCGCCTTGAAGAATTAGGGATCCCAAAATATAGCAAGGGAGGATCTTTAACTTCCATACCAGTAAGTTGAGACAGAGGATTTGAGAGATGAGAAGCACTTTTTGAGAGGATGATGAAGCTCTTACTAGGATTCATACATAGTCCCAACATCTCCTTAAAGAGTTTGAGGGAATTCATCAACAAGGAGGCTGAATGGACATTTGCTCTACTTAAGAGAATAAGATCATCTACAAGACATAAACTAGTAAGAGAAATTTCCTTACATTTTGAATGGAATATGAAGTTTGGATCCGAAGAGGTGTTGTACTTGAAAATTTAGGTGAGAACCTCCATACAAATAAGAAATAGTTAAGGGGATAGAGGATCCCCTTGCTTAAGACCTTTTTTCCCCTTGAACATCTCCGTAGGGCACCCATTAATCAAAATCCCATAAGAAGCAGTAGAAATACATTCTTGTATCCATTGTATGAACTTTAAGGAAAAGTTCATAACCTCCAAAGTTTGAAGAAGGAAGCACCAATTGACACTATCAAAGGCTTTCTTTAGATCAATTTTAATAGTGCAATTTGGGGGTGTTAAGTCAGAATTTTGACTTTACGGATAATGAAGATTTTGATGACAAACAAACATGAGGCAGAATGAAAGAGTAGATAAAATAATAACACTTACAAAAAGCA
>JAOSBP010006745.1:0-11293 GCA_027563825.1 Erythroxylum mucronatum | reverse complement strand
GGAGGAGGGGGGAAGTGAAGGGGATGATGTGGGAGAGATATGGGAAAGGATGGAGGCTTTTTGGAGTGATGGGAATTTACTTCTTGGAATTGATATCTGATGCGAATACGATGCCTCCTTGTCGGCGCATGTCGGCCAAAACTCTGACCATGATCTTTGACCAGCTCTCCAGCTCCGCCGCAGCCTTTTTGTCGTTCTCCGAGATGATACGGGCGAATTCGGCGGCTTCGGCTTGCATGTCCACCATGCCCTTTTCGGGCGTGTGGTGAGGTCCGGCAAGTTCTTTCGTTTCCTTTGTGGCATTGTCGTGGTGCTTGAGTGAGGTGATGCTGAAGATGCCGTCGATCGTCAACGTGCCGTTCTCGCCGTAGATCTCGCACAAAGCACCCGATTGGTAGCATTTGGAGATGTTGAGCTGCACGCCAAAGTTCTCGTATTGCAGTATTCCAACTCCGCTCGCGTCGACTCCCGTTCTGCAGATCATGGGCACGTAGCTTTGCGATTTGGGCTCGCCAAAGAGAGCGATGGCGAACATGATCGGATAGACTCCCACGTCCACTAGACTTCCGCCATCGAATTCGGGGGAGAAGACATTGGGCGTTTCGCCTGCGAGCACGCTTGTGTACCTGCTACTGTATGATGCGCATACCAGACTTGCTCCGTATACTGGACCCAGCTTCTTCTCTTCCATTACCACTTTCCGCATCAATTTGAAGTTTTCATTCTGAATGTGCCTGTATGCTTCAATGAGAACAACACCCTCCTCTTTGGCAATCTCGAACAGCTCGTCAAGTTCCGCTGCATTGGATGTGGCCGGCTTCTCGAGAATTACATGCTTTTTCGCTTTCAACATTTGCTTTGTTTGGGCATAATGCAGACTGTTTGGCGATGCAATGTATACAGTTTGCATCTCCAAGTCTTTGGCCAAGTCATCGAGTGAGGTGTAAAGGTTCGAACAATGGTATTTGGAGCCAAATTCTTGGGCTTTGTCGTGAGTTCTAGAATAAACAGCGTGGAGCTGCCATTGTCCAGTCTTCTCGGCAGCTTTGATCCAGGAATCAGTGATCCAATTGGTGCCTATTACACCGTAGTGTATAGGCATTTTGTGTGTTGAACAATTGTTGAGTCGTGGATCAATGTTTAGTGGAAGATGCTTGGGAGCAATGCTCCCTCAGGGAAATGTTTACGAAAGTGGGGCAGGCGGGGCTCTTCACCCCCGCTTGTCTTGCCTTCATCGTTCACTGGACAGTGAGCCAATGGCTGTATGGATTTCCGGTATAAGCGAACAGACTTTATATCTACATTTGCTGCTGGCATGAAAGCCTTGACATCATGTCCGATGGAGATAATTGGCAAACGCGTTGCCACAGAATGTACCGTAATAAGAGTATGCCCGACTCGCATCGAATCTCTACGGTGATGAGCTAAGCCATCCTCGTTCTATAGGAAATAAATCATTCGAGGTCAGGAATGGAGACATCTCCGGAGATGATGGCGGTGAGGGAGAACGAGCTTCCGGTAGTCTGACGTTATCTGGTATGTTCAAGGGAACGAGTTCGTGGCTCCAGATTGGAGCATCGCGTCGATTCAGGGGCGGCGGCTGCTGTTGCTGAGGCTGGTCATCGGTAGCAGCTTTGGACGTGGATAAAGTTGTTTCAAGTATTGCCTTATCTTCATCGTTAGGGGAAGCTGTGTCGAGTTCCTGAGATGCAGAAGATCCTCCGTCATCACTGTGGTCATCCAAACTCATATCGTCAGTCTCCATCACCTCGGGAGACAAAGCATTTATCGCTCCTGTACCACTCATGTCATTGCGAGCGAATCGCAAAGTCTGAATATCTGAACTTGCAAACTCATCCAAAGTCCAGATGTCGATCACCAAATGGGTAATGGAATGAAATTTTCCCGTTCCGTTTACAAATGGAACGAAGTCAATATCTATTGCCAACTCGACGATCCACTCACCAAGATCAAAAGACGTGCTCTGCCTTCCAAGCTTGACCCAGGCATTGGGATCCGCTTGATCAAATGGCTTTGTAAACGGTAGAATTGCGGCATGGAGTTCGCCAAAATTGATGATGTTGCGATCCCTGTCATAGCCTTCGAGGGATTGCTCACTCGGCCAGCAAAGCTTGAGGGCCAACTTGAACATCCCTCTTGCCTCGCTGTAGTTGAGAACCTTTGTCGAGTGCCATAACTCAACAAGAAATCTGCTGCATACCTCTTCCGTTCTGCTCGACTCATTGATTGGCTGCGGAATCGGTGATAATCCGATCAGTTGGAGCGGCGGATGGAAAGTGCCCAGCAATGGTGCGCGTAGAATCTCAAATCTTCCCTTGCCACTGAGCTCGCATAGGTGTAATTTCAAGTAGACGTCAGTCTTCGGTAGGTCTATCTTACCGATAACCACACCGACACTTCCCATCCGAGGTTCTTCCATGTCGCTCGTTTTCTCCGTACGGATATGTATTTCCCTTACTTCCGTCGTCCTCCACTCCAGACGATCGATGCGGAAAATCTTGGGCGAGTCCCTCACGAAGATGTTGTTACTACTCTCGGTCACGGAGATGGCAATTATCGTCCGAAGATCTCCTTGTTCGTGACAGCCAAGAGCTGCGTAGTACTTGTTGGGAGACCTCTCCGCGAGGGGAACGGTGATTCTAACCCCTAGATTTGTTGAAACGTACGGCTCATCAGGTATCCATTTCTGGTACGGAATGAGTTTACCAGACGATGCAAACCGTACAGGATCGTCAGCGAGCAGAGAAGAGATGCCTTGATTCACGATGCTGTTCCATGAGTTCTCGTGGTCTTCCCAATGCCAAGCAAATATTGTCTGGTCGTTGGAACGCTTCACAATCTCCTCCTGTAGCCTACGGAAGGCTCTCCTACCTTCACCGTATAGCAAAGGTATATGGACACCGAAGAGGCCCATCAGACAGTAAGCTCGATCTTCCACTCGAGTGGTCTCTCTTCCGGCTGCCCACGACAGGCGCGTGGCTACACTGGCCTCCTGTATGGCTTTCGAGTACCCATGCAGGTACCAGATCTCGATTCCTGTCGCGAGAGATATCTGGTCACGGAAATGCCACCTAGATCCCAACACCTGCCAATCAGCGGAATAGAAGATCAGTCTGGAGGGAGCGAGTAGCTCCTGTAAGCACCAGCCTCGTGTAAACCAGCGTGAGTCACGGAAAGAAGTTGTAGATATATCGACTTTGGAGGTCGCAGCATCATATCTCTCGAGATTGAAGTCGGAAAGGTAGGCAATACATTTGAGAGAATCTTCATACCATTCGTACATCGAATTGATGGCCTCTGAAAGCTCAGCGCTGCTGGTCTTGTCGATACAACATGTGTCGATCCAGATAAACTCTGTCTGCGCTACCTTGCATGCAGCCTGGATCTTCTTGTAACCTGCTTTGGCTCGGACCTCCTCAGTGGGATTGATCATCTCCTGAAAGGTAACTTCATCCTTTTCCCATGTATGCGACAAGATGGTATATTTGGGAATCTTAACACCTTCGAAGGCGTGAATGGTTAAGTACGAGGTATGAAGAAGCCGCATGATGTACTTTTATCTCTTTGATATTGAATTAGCTGCATGAATCTAGTACGTGATTACTTTGAATGTCTGAAGACTCTCTGATACACAACAAGAGATTAGTCTTCGTTTCATCGAGAAAGTGAGCCTTCAACTGATACAGCAAGACCTGCTGCTTGCTCGTCTGTTGCTCTCGAATTTAAAATGCTATGAACAAGACTCGAATCTGGTATAAGATCAGGATGAGACTTTGGATAGTTGCGAAAATCTTTGGATTAATGGAGTACTTCGACATGCAGTGTGCTAGAATCTATCAAACATTTGGGGGGAACATCAGCAATTGATGATTGATGTTCAGCCAATCAGCGGCGCATCTGGAGTTTTCTAGACTGTCTTGGCTGCAGCATCGCCAGTCCAGAAAGCTGCATCTTCGGTTATTTCATGCAAGTTTAGCCAGTCATCAGCTTCGAGTCTCTTTGACGGACCAAAGCCTCGATCTTCCATCGCAGCGTGAGACGCACGTGGTGTTCTCGACGGGCCATACAAGTTCTCTCATTCCTCCTCAGGCATGTACAAAATCTCGGCGAGGCGCAAAAGGCGCAAGGACTTGTCGGTACTCATATGAAGCAAGCCGCGGTGACTGGGTCTTACGGTTCGAACATTCTATTGCTCAGCCTATCCATCAAACAACATGGTTCATGTCTGTGCCGCTTTCGGACCCAAGGGGAGTTATCTCTTCAGTACCGACACTCAATGGCGATGCAAAGATGTCCCCCGTGAGATCTTGACGCTTTTCTCCGGAGCCACGAGGGCGAAAGAGATCTATGAAGTTGCCTTGGGCCCGAATGGCAGCTATGCGGTCACCTTTGCGGACCAGAGCGGCGTTCAAAAATTCATGCATGACGGAATCTCCGACGACCTGAAGGAATGGGTTTGTGGACCCGGTCGTGATCTCGAAAGCCTGAACATCGCTCTTGGTCCAAACGGCGCCTTTTTCGCCTTTGATGCGACCGCGGCAATCTGGGATGAGTTACCGGAGCACTTTGAGCAACAAGTCAATTCTCTGATAAGTCCAGTGGGAGGCTGGAAGTACGGGAAGAACCCTATCAGTGTATCATTCGGTCCCAATGGCTCTTATGTTTTGATTGTCGAAGACGGATGCGCTAGCTTCGTGTTGGATGATGACTACCCTGCAGCGATCAAGAAATATCTCTTGAAGAATCAATTGTTCGCACTGAAGAACAAGGTATGTGTCTGTGAAACGACAGCCCAGCAAACATTTGCGCAGAAATGCTGATATGATATGATCAGTGTATCATCCTCAACCCATCCAGCATCGGCACTTACATGATCCTCGATGGCGAAGGTGAAGCCGAGGGTGCATTCCCATCAGACTGTGTCGCCCACTTCCGGGCTTTTGCCGACGAATGGAAAGTAATCTGCAAGAATGTCCAAATCGATGCCACCAACGAGATTCTCAAAGGAACTGGTCTCAACATTCCACGGTTGAGCGTTGCGCCGTCCCCTCAAAGCGTTAACCCCAGGCCTACCCAAGTCCATCAATCTCAGAATCATGCAAACCCGCAGCCCTATCGTCCCCAAAACCAACACCCCCCTCGCCCCAGTCACGCACCAAACGCACATGCCCAACAGGACATTCCAGACGAAGCGCCTCCCCCATACACCGCCCACAACTTCTCCCACAACACCCAACCTCCATCGAGCCCCTTGCACCACGCCAGCAATTCCAACACCAGCAAACCCCCGGGCGCTGGCAGCGGCAGTAGCAGCAGCAGCAATAGTAACCCCGGAGTAACCAACACCGCAAACCTAATCAACAACCTCGTCAACGCCTCCAACAGCAACAGCAGCAGCAGCGGTAGCAGTGGTAGCGCACCCTTCAACCCCTACTCCAGCGCTTCCAACCCAAATACAGAACTCTACACCCAACTCCTCAACGCCATGACCAACGGTGGCGGTGGTGGTGGTGGTGGTGGCGTCAACCCAAATCTTTACCCCCAACCATCCCCTTTCCCCTCTCCCTCTCCCTCTCCCTTCGGTGCAGGTCCTTCCACGAGTCAGGATATCTACACCCAGCTCCTCAACTCCTACATGTCTGGTTCCACGCCTGGTGGTGCAGGTGGTGGAGATGCGAACGCGGAGATGATCAATCAGATTCTCATGAATTCTGCGGGTGCTGGAGGAGGAGGAGGCGTGCCTGTGGATCCTACCGGGGGAGTTGCGGATTTGGCTGCGACGTTGATGGGGACTATGTTCTTCTGAAGAAAGAGGGAGAGGAGGAGGGAAGAGGGAAAGGAGGGAAGGGGGAGAGGGAGGGGGCGTGGGATGGGATGGTGGGAATGGTGGGGTTTGGTGGGGAGTGCTGGGGAAGGGAGTTGGGGAAGAGGTGGGAAGGGAGATTGGTATTGTTGAGAGGTAGAGATGGTGTTGATTGGAGCTGCAGCATAGCGACTGTTGTCAAAGCTAGGCTACCCATTGACGATAGTTGATTTCACCATATCAAAATGGAGTACTGGATATGCGCCACGGCTGTGGATCTTCCATCATCAGCGTAAGACATTCCTTCGCCACCACTCTACCTTCAACCGGGAGCGGACTTTCGCTTCCACTGAGATCGACCAACGCCTTTTCCCACGCAGCCCAGTGTTCTGCCATGGTAGCACCAACATGCTTTTCCTTGCTTTCGTTACCATCAACGACAGTTCTTGGAAAAGTCGCTATCTCGTTCGGTTGTATGCTCTTTTTGAGCTTCATGCCTGCAACTTTGAGCCAGGCGTGTACTTCGCCTAGAAGAACATCGAGGCCCGGACGATTCGAGCAGACAAGGTTGATCACTTCGCAGCCCCAGTACGGGGTTATGTCCAAGTCCAGAATGTACATTTTTGCCTCCGCCGTTCCTACAGCTTCGGAGTGTGCGCGGAAAGATGCTCTTTTAGCTGCAGTCATTGATTCCCTCTCCCAAAGTTCAGGCCCGTGAAAGTGCAAACGGTACATATCGCTCCACAAGTGACCGAAACCCAGCAGGTCTGACCAGTCGATCGTAGATGTCGAGGGTAATTGACGTATCTTGTCGAGAAGGGTGATCGCCTTTTCACTTTCTTCTTCACCCAGGTCAACCATGGCACCAGAGAGCAAACCCCAGAGCCGACAGACATATTCTTGAGGGTTGCTTTCGTGACGTAGAGGGCCGGTGATTTTTTCGGCGGCCTCTTTCGCTGTCAGTAAGCCATCGAAATAGCTCCTCAGAGCTTTGACTTCGTCAGGGTGACAACCATTTCCGGCTTTGAGGTCTTCATCTGTGGGAGCAGTCTCGTTTTGTAACCACTCTTCTAGGTTCGATGACATTTTGCAAAAAGGCAGAATGACTTTGGGAACACAAGAGTTGTGTGTGAGCTAGGTGTTTGGATGATGTGCAAGTGGTGCAATGAGGAGACGGAGAAAGGTAGATTGATTTGTAGATGCCTTGGAGATGAGTTATTCCGATCACTTGGGCAAGGACTTGTCAACTTCGCCGCCAATTCCTGCTATAACACTGATCGAACTTGAAATGTTGTGATATCAACCTTGACGTCATGCTCGTATCAAACTCAAATAGGAAATAACGATACGAAACTCCTGAGTAGTATATGGGATTGAAATATGATGTATCGAGTATCAGTAAAGACCGACCTATCAAACATTTGTGAGAATCCTAGACTTATATGTTGGTCAACCAAGTGAAATCATGGTATCGTGTTCTTGCAAAATAGATCCATAGATATTTGTGCCATATGGGAAGTTTTGATTGAATCACAAACTCGCTTACCGCTTTACCAACTTTCGCGCAATCACAGCCCCATCTCGTCTGTCCTGCTCATAAGCACACCTGTCATGTAACCCAACTCATCATAGCTTATAGATCTACCGGCCAAGCCGAGTGCAGCCATGTTGATGACGGCCGCATCTCCACTGGATGAAAGGGAAGGCTGATCATCATCCCAATCTTCACCACCACTGACCGAAAGACTGGTCATAGCATTCGCCATTGAGTAGCGCCTGGAACACCTGTGGTGTTGGTGATCTCGAGGGTGTTGTCTGACGAAGGGTTGAAATTGGTCTCAGCAATGCTGATCCCGAGGGCAGCTCCACTGAAGGAAGGGCATGACTGGTTTGGCGAGATCATGACCGATGCTCGTAGTCTCTGATACGCGAAATGATAAGTATTGAACGAAGAGGCATATAACAAACGTTGTTTGTTGCAGAGTAATTTTCGTTAGTTGTGTGACAGATTAGTGTTGATCGATCAAATACATCAACTCGGAGAATTTCGATCTAGGGCGATGCATGATCTGCATGATGACTCATCAATATGTAATAGCCAGTCAATGAATTTGATGGATCCAGAGAGATCTTGATGACGCTTGGTGTGGTCGCTCTTGACATGGAGGAGATGCCATCCTCTTTCGAAGTAAGCGTCCATGTATCGTTATATCCTTCTGGATCGCAGATTAGGTATTTTACGACCCAAAATGGAGAAATTGTAGACACGGAATAGAAACTGTGCTGATATGGTAGTACAAGTCCACGAAGAGCGTCGTTTCTCCATTCTAAAGTAAATGGCATCTCACAGTTATAGGTAGAAGGTGTGCTTATGGAGTCGAAAAAGCTAGCGGAGAGCGACATTTGCCCTCCCTTAGTAGATGTTGCTTCACAGCCTGAGGTAGAAGGTGTGCTTGTGGAGTCTTACTTGCTAATGGGGAGAGGTTCGATTTCACTAAAGATATTTGTTACGGCTGCCGAAATAGACTGGTCCACGTATAAAGCGAAGGCGAGATCGTCTTATTTGACAATTTCAATCACATTGGCAAGGCTTCGGAATCGCAATCCAAGGTTTACCTTTGGAAAACTATTCTCGTCAAGAGAATCTCTCGACCTTTACAAAAAACATAGAATTCTCTGTCTTTCTCACCACCGCTATTCTGGCCGCGGGGTCCCCCTCCACACCAGATATCACGTAGCAGTAGTAGCAGCAGGAGACCAGGTGTCGATCCATCCCCAGGAGCTTTGCCTGCAACGACGAGAGAACTGTATGTCGAATATACACGGACTGGGTTCAGGCCATTCGTAGATGTGCGTTTCGTTGAAGTTCTGAATCGATATAAATGTCATCAGAAAGCTGGTATAGAAGTCATACAGCTCCACTCTCACAGAGAGTTTCAATCATCTCCTTGAAGACTTAGAAGATGTTCTGGTGGGCGTTTAAGACTTGGTAGGTGCTCCGAGCGTGGGAGCATTCGTTCAGTGCGCCGTGCACTGAGGGGGCCCGGAATAGTGCTCGAGATCGGTGTGTCCCTCCTAGACCTGAGCGATGCGATGAAGGCTAGGTTTGTTTGGAGTCCGTTTCTTTTATAGAAGTCGATTTGAGATTGAGTTGATTCTTGTGTCGGGGTTTGATTTCAAGACACTATCCATTGTCTACCCTATTCGTTTTTCAGACATCGTTCTTTCCGAATCCAATAAGAGGGGTAGCTTTTTAATCCAGTGTTAATGCGATGGATTTTCATTATCTTGCTTTATTTGCGTATCTTATAGGACGTCATCTCCGGTCGAGTGGTTGTTTCTCTCGCGTTTGCGTGATGCGTGTGAAATGGCAACAACGCGCTAATATTGTTAGGAGTAGAAGTGAAGTCTCCACTCGCGCGGAATGGGACAAGAGTAGTTCGAATGCGGCCCGGAGTCCGATAATCTGTCGCCCCACTATTGAGACCTCAGTGTCTCAGGAGAAACTGTTCTGTCGACTTTGAGATTCTAGTTTGCCAACCTTCGAAGGCGAAGAGTTCATTTCTTCAGAGATGTATACGTATTAACAAACGTTTGAGCGCAGTAACCCTATTTTCCATCAAAGCATAACATACAAGATAGTTGAAACTCTACAACAATGATGATTGCATCGGAGCAGGTACTTGTCTCTTACGAGAATGTGCTCTACGATATGAGACTGCCTCACCACCTAGCATATGATTTTGTTGACCATCAGTTTTGGTAAGGAGTTCGCTTCGCCCGGGGCCTTAGCGAAGCAATCGATAATTCATCCCTGTTCACCACCCCAACAGCCAGCGTCGGACATCACAAACATATACACCCGTCTCAAAATCCTCACTCCGTTATCAACCTGCGCTTCCACAGCTAAACCCCCTCATCCCATCTCTAAACTCTCATCTCTGGTCATCGCCTTCTAAATAATCCAAACATGCCACCCTCAACCAACCTCCGCTCCTCCCTCCTAAAAGCATGGCACACCCACCTCTCCCTCCCCTCCCACACCCACTCCAACCCCAAATGGTACCTCCACCGCTTCAAAGAAGAACTCTCCGAGTTCCGCGCCGCGAAGACCAAACTCGAAAAACTCAGCGAACTCTCAGACGTACTCTACATCCTCTCTCGAGCGCAACACGACGGGAACAACTCCCTCGCCCGTTACGCAAAATTCTCGGCGATGAGAAAACTGGTCGAAAACCCCGGAGTAGTGGTTTACGGGTATATGGTCGTGAAGTACACTCTTCGGTGGGGGTTCTTTCGGGTGCTGGCGGGTTTGGTTGCGGGGAAGGAGAAGAGGGAGAGGATGAGGGAGGTTGTGAACCCCAGGAAGGATTGGAAGGTGGTTGAGGTGGCGAGGAGGAATGGGATTGGGGAGGTGGAGAGGTTTAGGGTTTTGGGGAGGAGGTTGAGGTGGGTTTGGCCTTTGTTGCCGTGAACGGGGGGTTTGTCTGCATTTGATCGGCGGGGCGGAGATGGGTTGATTGGGTTTGATATGGCGGGATGATGAGTGGCTCGGGAATAATTTTGAGGAGTTCATAGGTGGAGTGGCATGTCTGGTCTAGTACTGTTTGTTCGATAAGAACGAGTATGACGGGGGAAAGATTGAGTGATTCATTACTCGGTCGGCGGCCTGAGTCTCATGGAAAATCAAGTCCTAAGCGTATGCGGATGATTGAAGAACAACGGCTTGTGGATTTTTTTTGACCATCAAGTGGTTCGTACAAAGGACGATCTAATTGCGTTAGAGATATGTTTTCTCTTGCTCTTTGTCCTCGACTGTCGGTTGATTTTGCTTGCCAACGTCCCTCTGTAGACTTGCTACTCAACACGGAAAAGGCCAAAACCGATGGTTGCGTTCATACGGCCCTCCTCAGGCGCTGCTGTAGTACGAGACGTGTGCAGATTAGAAACATTAAGTGACAGAACCCTAATTTGTATGATACGATCATTCGACTGAAATAGTTCTTACCTATTGAGAATATCGACAAGCTCGGAAGATGATGAAAGGACGCACGGGCTCAACTTGAACGCCACCCGTTTCGTGCGACAATGATGCGAGTGTCGCAACCGATCCGTTATGATTTATCCCTATACACATGACGCCTTTCAATTTAGTCCGATTTGCTGGTGTTGCGAGATGTGATGGAAGCGCATTGTTTCGATCTCCGACAGATCTTGAACATAGCCTCGTGCACTTGGGCTCGTACTGCCAACGGCGTCTTGGACCTCGCGCAGGTATCCTGTATCCTTCAGGAGTACGAGAATACGAGCGACCCAGTGTCTGCAGCCTTTTTCTGAAGGTACAAACTTATACTGATCATACCGACCTTGGATGATACACTCTATGAAATCCACGGCTATTGCCACGATTCTGTGTGTACCTGCTCTCTGCCACATCCTATGCTTCGGTGCTTGAGCTTGATTTAAATC
>JAOSBP010006629.1:0-11296 GCA_027563825.1 Erythroxylum mucronatum | reverse complement strand
CTGCGCGTCGCGAGTTCGCTGGCCGGCGACCGGGCGCAGACGGCCGCGGAGCTGGTACAGAGCGCGTCGGCCCGCTTCGCCGTCGGCGACGACGCCCAGTGCGTCACCGACGCGCGGCGGGCGCTGGACGAACACTACGACGCGCTGTCCTCGGGTGCCGTCCAGGAACTGCACGTCCTCGCGACCACCGCACTGGGCAACGGGGGCGACCACGGCGCGCTGCGGGAACTGGTGGCGGGCACTCGTCGCTGGCCCGGCGGCACCGAACACACGATCGTCACCCGGGCCCTGACCTGCGGCCGACTCGACCGCTGGCCGGAGGCGGCCGCCCTGCTCGACCGGGCGGAAACCCGTTGGCGCACAGGCAGTCCGACCTCCGTGATGCACGGCGAGCTGATCCGGATCTGCGCGGAACTCTGGACGGGCGCCCCGGCCCGCTTCGAGCGCAGCCTGTCCACCCGGGCGGACTGGCCGCTGCGCTCGGTGCCCCGCCACCACCTGAGGTACCTGGACACGCACGTCGCCGCCCTGTTGCTCATCGGGGATCCGGCCCGAGCCAGGCGGCTCGTCGCCGAGGAAGGCGGCCACGAGACGGACCTGCCGCTGCCCAGCCGGTCCATGCTCGCCGCAGCCCGCGGGGACGCCGCGACGGCCATCGACCTCACCCGCCGCTGCATCGCGGGCATCGACCGGCGCGTGCACGGCGCACACGAGACCGGCATGTACCTGACCACCGCGAGCCTGCTGACCGCCCGGGGCGAACTGCGCACCGCCGGGCACCTGCTCGACCACGTCCGGGACACCGCACCCGGGCTGGTCCACCTGCTCGACATCGCCCGAGCCCGCCTCGACTGGGCCCGCGGCGAGGACGGCACGGCCCGGGACCGACTGCACCGGTGCGCCGCGGACGCGACCCGCCACGGCCTGCGGATCGGCCTGGACCTGATCCACAGCGACCTGGCCGAGTTGGCCTTGGAGCACGGCGACCGGGCGGGCGCCGAGGCCGCGGTCGCCGCCTTGGCGCAGGCCTACCACGATCTGCCCGCACCACGCGGTGAACTGCTGCTGCTGGTGGCCCGCGCGAGCGTGGCCGCCGACGAGGACGCGGCGGACGCCGCCCTGCGGCTGGCGCGCACGGAGCAGAATCCGCTGCAGCGCGCGCGAGCACTGCAGCGCCTGGCCCGCTGGGGCCGCGTCGCACCGCAGACTCTGGCCGAGGCCTACGCGGCGCTCGGCGACGTGGACGCCCCGCTGTCCCGGGCCTGGTTGCGCAATCTCATGCGGGACCACGGCATCCCGGTGCCCGGCCGCAAGGAGACCGCCGCCGAGCAGGAGCGGCTGCTGATCACCCTGGCCGCGGGCGGGCTGAGCAACAAGGAGCTGACCGCCGCCCTGCGCACCAGCGAGAAGAGTGTGGAGAGCAGACTGAGCCGGGTATTCGCCCGCACCGGCCGCTCGTCCCGAATAGAGCTTTCCGCGGTCCTGCCCGCGGACGGTTTCGGCGGATAATCGACCGGCTTGCCCGACCCGACCTCGGACAATGATCCGCGCGCATGTCACCGCCCCGGCGGGCACATGACAATACGTGTCGTATTCGCTCGACGGGAACGTCGTATCGACGTCGCGCATAGAGTTTCTCTGAAGTAGCCGAGCGCAGGATGCTTTTCATGACAGCGATCCTTGAATGCCCGACATCGCGGCGGAGCGGCGGGAAACCCCCCCAGGCCGCCACGATCCGGGTCGCCGTGCACGCGAGCGACCCGATCAGCCGGATCGGACTGACCAGTCTGCTGACCCGGACCCCGGGCGTGGAGGTGCTGCGATCCGACGCGGCGGGCCGGACCGGATCCCCGAAGCTGACGGTCGTGGCCATCGACCGCTACGACCGTGCCCTGCGGACCACATTGCGCAGGCTGACGAGTGAATCCGGCGCACCGATCGTGTTGATCGCCGCCGACATATCCGAAAAGGACACTGCCGAGACCGCCGAGCTCGGCGTGGTCGCGGTGCTGGCGCGACGGGACGTGACCGCCGAACGATTGGCCCGGGCCCTGTGCGACCACGTGACCGGTCGTACGACCGCTGCCGGGGGAATCACCGAAACCGCCCGGCGGCTCACCCGAACTCGCGGCCGCGGGCCCGTGCCCGACATGAACACGCTCTCGGAGCGGGAGCAGGACGTGCTGCGGCTGGTGGCCGACGGCCTCGACACCGCGGCCATCGCCCGCAGGCTCGACTTTTCCGAGTCCACCATCAAGAACGCCCTCGGCTCCACGATACAGCGCTTCAACGTTCGCAACCGGGCTCAGGCAGTGGCCTACGCGATCCGCACCGGGCTGATCTGAGGTCGACCACCGAGGAAGGACCTGCTCATGCTCCAGTCGTCCACCCTGCCCCAGAAATGCACCGTGGCCCAGCAATGTCAGCCCGGCCACGCGACGACCGCCGTCAGCCCAGCTGCCACGGTTCGCCCCACCGCCGGCCTGTTCGCGACCGCACCACGCACCGATCCGGACTACGACGTGATGGTCGCCGACGTTCCGGACGGAACGTCCGAACCGGACTGGCTACGGTTCGCGGCGACGCTACCCCCGGGTTCCCGCGGCATCCGGCTGGTGCCGCGGGACCGGAGCGTGATCTTGGACGAGTCGATTGGGCGCCGGGTGGCCGAGCGAACCGGGCGCACCGTGCTGGCCCCGGTCGGAGCCGTGTCGCCCAACGCGGGCGGTTGCCTCTTCGTCGGCGGCGGTCCGGGCCACGGCTGGGTCCGGTTCACTCCCGGCCACGAACCACACTGGGAGGCCCGGCGCTTTCCCCGCCCCCCGTGGGAATCCCGCACGGTCTGCGAACCGCGCAGGGTCGGTCCACATGGGATGATCGAGCCACTGCCCGCGGGTGTCTGGTTGCGTCCGGAGCCTGGCCCGGGAGCCGGCGGCGCCGAGCGCGTCAACGCCGATCGGGTCCGGTTGATCCGATCGGTACCCGCTCGGAACGACGTGCTCACCATCGTCCTCGGTGGACGCTACCTGCCCGCGCTGGCCCCGGCGGACATCGTGGCCTGTTGGTCCCTGCTCTCCGCCGCCGACCGGGCCCGGGTGCGGTTCGTGCCCTTCGGACCCGTCGCGTTCACCGCCGACGCCCCCGTCGGTCAGGCTCTGGCCGACCTGTTGGGTGAACGCATCGCCTGCTACGCGGGCATTCCGGTCGGCAACGCGGGCACGCTCGACGTCCACGTGCTGCGGCACGACGGCTCCCACGGCCGCAGTGCCAGCGTCCGAGAGTTGGCCTACCGTCCGAATTCGACACCCGGAGCCCCGTCCGACGATCCGGAGGTCCTGGCCCACCGTCCACTGGCCGGGCTGCCCCGGACCGGACCGGCGACCTACCGCTACACCGACGACATCATGGTCGAGGTGGTGCCCGCGGGCCTCTGGCTGCGCCCCCCTCGGCCGCCGACACACGCTGCGGCCGTCAGAGCCCGGCAGGCCGACCCGATCACCACCCTGGTGATCTACGAGGACTCCCCGACCGAGAACGTCTCCCGGATGCGGGCGGCGGCCGAGGCCGTGCTGGTCGGACTCGGTCCCACGCTCCGTTCGGCGGGTGTCACGTGTTCCGCGACGGTCGCCCTGGCCGGAGGGACGACCGCACGGTCCGGCGGCGCGGCCCCGACCGGACCGAGCCCGGTTCAGGGTGACTTGGAGCTGCCCTGGCTGGGAGCCCTGTTGGATCCGGACGCGCTGCGGACACCGGGCCCGGGAAGCGATGCGGAATCGCACATCACCAAAGTCCTTTCCGGACACGATGTGGCCGCGTTGCTCGACTCCGCACCCGCCCGCAACACCGAGGCCCCCCGATCCGCCGACCGGGCGCTCCACTCCCCGGTCGCCCTCGACCTGACCGGCCCCGTGGACCAGGCCGCGCTACGAGCGGCGCGAGACTGGCTGCGGGCCAACTGGGCCGAGCCGCTCGCCCGGTACACCGAAGCCGTCGCCCCCCTCCTGGCCGTGACGCCCACGCTCGCGGCCGACCAGGAACCCGACGACGCTCTGTGCGACGCCGCCGCCCTGTACCACCGGCTCGCCGGCGAGGAAGCCGAAGGAGACGATGCCCACCGACCGACGGCGCGATGCGCGGCGGCCGCGTTGCGCACGCTGCCCACGCACCGCGGAGCGGCGGTCACCACCCTGCGCCGGCTACACCGATCGTGCCCCACCGCCGACGGCCGGACAGAATTCACCCTCGCCGATTTCCACCCCGCGTACACCGCACCGAGTATCTCGGGCGAGGGGGACATCGAACTGTTGCTGTGGTCGCTGACCGGGCGCGACACGATGCCGTTGACCTCCACCGGGCACGCCCGGATCGTCTTCGCCCCCGGCACCCGATTCACCGTCCTCAGCCGCGTGCCGACCACACCGGACGGCCGGAGCCGGATTCTGGCTCGGGAGTTGTCGGCCACCGAACGGTCGGACCGGGGCGGAACCCCGCGACAATCGCTGGATCAACTGGCCACGAACTCGCTGCTGCGATTCGCCGACCGAATCGCGGCGGCGAACCAGACCGGTGAGTCCGCACGCCCCCGCACCGGGAACGGCCTGCTCGTTCGGACAACGTAGTGAGCGAGCGCGGGAAGGCGGACCGACCGGGCAGCAAGTGGCCCTAGCCGCCAGCGGATGACGGCTGGTCCAGCAGGTCGGCACCAGCCGTGCGGACCAGGCCTCGCAACCATCGGTGCCCGGGATCGTCATCCAGGCGTGGCGGCCACAACATCCTGACGGCGACCGGAGGCAGCTCCCGCGGACCTTCCACTACCCGTAATCCGCCACTCTCGGCATACCGGTAGGCCAACCGCGACGGCAGGGTGAGCATCAGATCCGTCGCCGCCACCACCAGAGTGGCGGGCTGAAAGTAGCCCGCGAACGCCGTCAGCCTGCGAGGGCGCCCCGCGGCCGCCAGTTCGGCGTCGAGCGCGGCCTGCGCACCGGGCTCGAAATTCACCGCCAGATGTGCGCAGTCCAGGTATTCGACCATGCTCACCTCCTTCGCCGCCGCCAGCGGATGTCCTTCGGCGACCAGACAGACGAACCGGTCGGTCAACAGCAGCTCGGACCGGAGCGCCCGCACCTCGGGCGCCGTGGCCAACGCCAGGCTGACCAATCCGGACTCAAGTTCATCCGGGGAACGACCGTGCCAGGGACCGAAACGCAGCAGCGGCTGTCCGGTCTCGCCCCAGAACCGCTTCCACAGCAGAGGGGCCAGCACGGCGGCCGTGTAGTCGCACACGGCAATGCGGAACAGGTCCTGGATCGCCGCCGGCTCGAAGGCCTCCAGCGTGAACATCGCCCGCAGGTCCGGCATCAGCTCGTCCAACTCCCGACGGAGTCCCTGAGCCCGTGCGGTCAGCTCATAGCCGGATCCGTTGCGAACCAGCAGTTCGTCACCGATGGTCACGCGCAGGCGTTGCAGCGCCCGACTCATCGCGGGCTGGCTGAGTCCGACCCGTTCGCCCGCCCGGGACACGTGCCGCTCGGTGAGCAACGCATCCAACGGAACAAGCAGGTTGAGATCGACATCGCCCAGACTCTGAGTCATGGCACCGTCACCTCCCGGCCGTCGAGGCAGCTTGATAGGCCGCTTCCGATCTGGCGTCAACCAGATCAGCGGCCGTCAGCGGATCGTCGGCCGCGCACGGCAACACCTGACGAATCAGATCCCGCATCCACACCTGGCCGGGCTCGGCGTCGAGTCGGGGATGCCACATCATGTAGCCCGACATGATCCGCACCTCCGCTGGAGCGGCCAACACCACCGTGCCCGCGATCGGCCCGTAGGCCGCGGCCAGTCGAGCGGGGATAGTGGCCACGAGATCGGTGCCCACCACAGCGGGCATCACCGCGGCGTAATGCGGCACCACCATCGCGACCTCCCGTTGCCTGCCCTCGATGACCAAGGCCATGTCGACCGGCAACTGACAGTCATATTGCGACGACACCATCACGTGCGCCTGCCGCAGATATTCCTCCAACGACAACTCGGGGCAGCCGGCCAACACACTGTCAGCCGCGACCACGCACACATTGTGCTCCTGATACAGCCGATCCCACATCAAGCCGGGCCGAAATGGCAGCGCCAAAAAAGCGATCTCCGGCGTCGTCCACCCCGGAAAGGAGCACAGGCTCACGTCGATCCGACTGCTCTTGAGGTCTTCGACGAAGCGATTGGACATCGCATTCAGGTACAGCGCCGATCCGGGAGCCTCGTTTCGGAACCGACGAAAGAGCTCCGGCCCGAATGCACCCATCTGGTAGTCGGGACAACTGAGCCGAAAAACACCCGAAGCCACCGCCGGATCGAACGGTTCACCGCCGAGCACAGTGTTGACCCGCGGCAGCACCAGAAGCAGATTTCGTCGAATACGTTCCGCTCGCGGAGTGAGTACGTAACCGTCGGCCACCCGGATCAGCAGTTCATCGTTCAGGCTCGTACGCAACCGCTGCAGGGTTCGACTCATCGCCGACTGGGTCAGCCCCAGCCGCTGCGCGGCACGCGACACCTGACGCTCGTCCAACAGCACCTGCAGGGGCAACAGCAGGTTCAGATCCACGTTCATCTTCGTCCTCCGTTGCCCTGCACATACCGTCAACCCCACGGCTGGTCCAAGCCGTCTGGAGAGGACGGGGTCATCCATCGTTGCCTCATACCCGAGAGGTCGGACCCGGCCCGACGCCCGGTTCTCGAATCATGCGTGACAAACATAACATTCATACGGGACCCCGGCGAACTTTCCCGAGGGATCGGTTCGGACTCGGGCGCGTGGCCGATAGGACCGGTCGTTATGAACGGCCGCACCGGCCACGACGAGTGTCATATCGGACATGCCTGCACCGCATGAGAAATACCTGGAGCCGCCGCGCACGCTGTGACAGAGTTAGGTATTCCGGTATCGATAAGGACTCGGGGACCGATGTACTCTCTCGCGCAGCGACCGTCGACTCCGAGTCAACCGTGGGTGATGGCCCAGCGACGCGGCACAGCCATCGGTGGTGGACGGTGAGCGAGGCGAACGGGCTTATGTTCCTCATCGACCGGGACGTCTCGATGTCCGAGGACCGGCCCGATCCACCGGTTGATGCGGTCCTGGGTGTCTGGTCGGTCGACGCCCGCGGTCGCACCGGACTCTTCCGCCCCAACCCGTGGTATCGGCCCCGCTCCCCGCGGTCGCCGACCGACCCGGTCGACGCTGTACTGCGCGATCTGGCCGCCGCCAACGACGTGCCCGCGGAGGCGCTGCCCTCGGTCCTGCTGGCGGCCACTCTCACCATCGGTGTCGGCGACGATGACACAGCCGTGGTGCGCGCCGCTCCCGACGGGCACCCATGCGTGCTGGTGGCTACGGCCCGCGTCCATCAGGCGCCCGATGTGTCGCGATGGGTGGAAATCTCCGTCCCGCAACTCGCGCGGGCGCTGCCCCCCGACGGCGTCGACGTGCTGCTGAATCCGGCCTCACCGGTCTCGATCCGCCTACGCGCCCAAGCGGTACGCACCATGATCACCGCACCGCTCGCCGATTCCTGACCTGGTGTTTCCGGATCCTGGCGGAGGGCTCACGCATCTCCAGTCTGTTCCAGCCCCTGGTCCAGCGCGCCCGGTCTCCCACCGATCCGCACGCACGATCTACGCCGTATCGCCCGCGACGTTGATGCTCAAGCTCGGACACCGAGGTGAAGGTGATCCAGGACGTTCTCGGCCACTCTGTGCGTGCTCGGGGAGATGCACGCCCCGCAGCCGCGGGTGCACCCCTCGTCGCGAGCTCGTCGAGTCGCGTGCCGCAGCAGCCTGGACAGGGCGTGCTCGGTCGCGGGCAGGATGCTCCTTTCGGGATACACAACCGCTGGGTCGGCGTGCGGCCCGGCGCAATCGTGCGGCGGTGTCCGGCCGGAATCGGGCTGGGACGCTCCGCCCGGCTGGGTCCGGCAGCCAGGCGCGGGGTGCGGCGGCGGGTCAGCTGCGGACGACGGCGTCGAGGACGCCGGGGAAACGGTGGTCGAGATCGGCCCGGCGCAGCCGGTGGTAGAGGTGGCGACCCTGCCGGTACTGCTCGACGACGCCGTTCTCCCGCAGCACCCGCCAGTGGTGGCTGGCGCTGCTGCGGGTCATGTCGGGCAGGATCTCCTGGCAGGTCAGCTCACCCGCGGCCGCGGCCAGGGTACGCACCACCCGCAGCCGCACCGGGTGGTCCAGGGCCGCGAGCACGGCCTCGATCCGCAGCTCGGCCCGGTCGGGGTGCGGCAGTTCGGTCATGCCCCCACGGTACAACAGTACGATCAGATTCGAACTGTTGTGGCCCACCTCTCGTTGTGCCCTGTCCGGCCCGCCCATACGATTCGAGTTGATTCGAACAGTCGAGAAGGGACGGACATGAGCAAGACCGACGTCGCCACCCGGTTCCACCAGGCACTGACCACAAAGGACTGGACCCTGCTGCGCACCGTGCTGCACCCGGACGTCGAGTGGACCCTGCCCGGCGACAACCAGGTCTCCGGCCGGGCGAGCGGCGCGGACGAGGTGATCGCCCGGGCCGAACTGATCGCGAGCTACGGACTGACCTTCACCCTGCAGCACGTCCTGCTCAGCCGGGACAACCTCGCGCTGTCGCTGCACAACACGGCCCGACGCGGCGACCTCGTGCTGGACGAGTACCTGGCCACGGTGTGCACCCTCGACGGCGAGCGGATCACCCGCATCGAAACCTACCTGTCCGATGTGGACGGCATGAACGCCTTCTTCGCCGACCGCCCCTGAACCGGCCCGGACACGCCACCGGCCCCGGACACGACCCCGCCGTGGCCCGGAAAACCGGACCACGGCGGAGAGGTAGCGCGGATCAGTCCCGGCGCGGATTCTTCTTGGCCTGGCGCGTGAGCAACCCGCTGTACACGCCGATCCTACCGAGCGTGGTGTGTGATGCGCCGTTCGGGCAAGCGCGTAGCCGCCCCGGGCCTCGTCGCTGATACCAGGTTCCAGCTCGATGTCCGGCTTGCCGACGGGGTCGGGGTGCTACACCACTCGGTCAGGGTCACAGTTTTCGCTCCGAAGGGCCGGCCCTGCGGATGATTCTCACTTCGGATGCCGCATCAGGTCGCTGAGTGCTTGGCGCCCCTCGCGCCCGACGGCGATGCGAATCCGACAACACAACCCTCAGTTGCCTCCCCAACCGCGCCCCTGCGCGTCACTCACAACCATACTTGGCGCCGTCACGCTCAATGGCCTCGTCCGAGACGAGGACACCGACGGTGGTCTGGCCGGGTCACAACCTGGTGGCCAGAATCGTGAGCGTCCCCAGCGCATTCAGGGGCGTACTCGGGATGCACTGGGCGCTTGTTTCCGGGTCGATACGATCGACCGCGTCAAACCCGATCATCCGCGGCGACCGAGATGTCCCCGCAAGCCACTCCGAGGGTCGATCCGGCGACGGCGACCGCCCGAAGCCACCCTGACCTTTGAGCTGTTCGCCCGAGAATTCGCCTCCTGGAACGAAACTGGCGCATCACCTGACCAGCGCACCGCCGCGACGCACCTTCCCGCCGGGCGCGGTGACGGCCCGCAGCACAGACGCCGCACGGGCCATTCCGGCCCGGAGACCCAGGTGTACTCAGAGTTTGACGCGGTATGTCCTTTCCATCTATCGGGTAGCGGACAAAGCGTGGTCGCGTCGCTATCCTCGGTCACAGACATCCCCGTTTGTGATTGGGAGTAATAATGCGCGAAGCAGCCCTCAACCGCGTCAAACTCGTTTTTTCGTTGTTCGACGCCGATGGCAACGGCGTCCTGGAAGCGACGGATTTCGATCTGATGGCGCGCCGCGTGGTCGACGCCGCTCCCGCCGAGGCGGTCCGGCAGGCCGAGGACATGCGACGGGCGTTCACCGCCTACTGGCGGACCCTGGCCGAGCAGTTGGACACCAACCGCGACGGACGGCTGACGCAGGAGGAGTTCGTCGACTGCGTGCTGGCCCCGGAGCGCTTCACCGACACCGTCGACACGTTCGCCGCCGCACTCGCGGGCCTGGGCGACCCGGACGGCGACGGCTGGGTCGAACGTCCGCTGTTCGCCGGGCTGATGTCGGCCATCGGCTTCGCCGACGAGAACATCCACCGCCTGTTCGATGCGCTCAAGCCGGTCGAGGACCGGGTCGCGGTGGACACCTGGGTGTCGGCCATCAAGGACTTCTACAGTCCGGAGGCGGTGGGAATCGCGGGCGACGAGCTGGTGACGGGTTGAGTGGGTCGGTGGGCCTGGCCGTCGCCCGGGGAACCGGCCCCGAGGTCGCGGACGCCTTCACCGAGGTGCTCGCCCGACTCGGGGAGCGGCACGACACGCCGATCCCGGTCACCCGGTCGCCGAGGGCGTACCACACCTACCACTCGCTGCTGGCCGATCCGGATCCTGCGCGGGTCCGCGCGCTCACCCTCGACGACGCCGAGCACTACGAGCGGTTCTGCCGCTCCCTGGCCGCGTCGGGGAGCACGGCGATGTTCCGCACAGCCATGAACGCGCAGTCGCTCTACCTGGTGCGGGAGCGGTTGCGTGCGGTCAAGGTCGACGCCGTGGCGCCCGACCTGCTCGTCGTGCGGGATCAGGCGCAGGGCTTCTACACCGGCGACAACGTCCACCGCGACGGAATCGTCAGCCGCACCACGGTGTTCCGCCGCGACCGCACCGAAGAGGTCGTCGCCCACGCCCTGGCCTGCGCCCGGCGGCAGTGGCCGGACGGCGGGCCGGACACCGTCCTGATGGCCTACAAGTTCCACCTGCTCGACGGCGCCCTCACCGCCTGGGTCGACGAGATCGCCGCCCGCCACGGGCTCGCGATCCGGCTGTGCCAGCCCGACACGGTCAACCGGGACCTGATCGAACACGGCCTGCGCGGCCGCACGCTCGTCATCGCGGGCAACGAGTGGGGCGACATCATGCACGTCGTCCTGCTCGACCGGTTCGCCGACGAGCGCCAGGAAAGCAGGCACACCGAGAACGCGCTCCTGCACCCGGACGTGCGTGACCTGGTCGAGTTCCAGACCGTGCACGGCTCCGCGGACGACATCGCGGGCCTCGGCGTGGTGAACCCGACCGCCGCCGTGCGGGCCGCGGCGGCCGTCGCCGAGCGGCACGCCGGCTGCGCCGGGGCGATAACCGACGTGGAGCGAGCCCTGGGCGCACTGGCCGAGGACGGAGTACGCACCCCCGACCGCGGCGGATCGCACACCACGGCCCAGGTCGTGGCGGCGCTGATCGC
>JAOSBP010006620.1:0-11296 GCA_027563825.1 Erythroxylum mucronatum | reverse complement strand
AAAGGTAAAAGAGTCCCCAATGTCTGGGTTCCCGAGAAGGGTTCTCGCTTGTTCAAACGCACCAATGGAAACAGTGAAACTTCGTCCACCTGCTGTACGTTGTTGATCACATTCTTGCAATAGTTTTGAAGCTATAGCCAAACTTTTCGAGGAAACAGTGAATGAGTTCCCAGTCTTAGAATGGAAGACTAATTCTCCGGATGAACTACTAACAGGAACAAATCTACCTAAAACATAATCAGTGAAGAAATGTTGAAACCGTGATATTAACAAACCATATAAGTAACGAAAACGGTATATTAATGCATACGTGATTGTGCAGACGAGGTTTGCGGAATAGTAGAGTTGACAATACCCGATCTTCCTATTCCGTTATAAGCTGTCGTGACATTGCTGTCACCTTTATCCCCATGCATGTCCTCTTCGAGTTTAAAGGAAGCTTATACATGTAAGATTGACAATGAAATGAGAATATGTTTGATAACTTTAATAAATGTTAGTAGATGTTCATAACACGGAAAGAGTCGACGTGCAGATCATACTAAAAACCTTCAAGTAACAGATCGGCCATAAAAGGCAAACGAATGGTACTGTACGATGGAACGAGATGTTCTGTAGTTTTGATTCCATGGGTTTGGACAATTTTGCCATATTCCTCCCAACGGAAAGAATTTTTGCCGTCCGGAACCAATCGCCATGTAGACATTCCTTTCCAAAGAAATTCAATGGAAAACCAAACAAATTATAATTAAATGAAAATAATGTTACTATTTCAGTTAAAATATGCAATTACAAACACAAGTCATTCGCTATCAAAAGTTAATGGTAAATTACAATCATCTTCTTCTTCAGAAGAAGAAGAATCAAATTTCGGCTCCTCGTCAGATCTCAGACCCTCGTGGTCCTCTCCAGATGAAATTTCTGCAAATTCGTTTGATGGATCGTTCAAAGGGTCATTATCGTCATACGTAACAGATGCATTAATAATAATGACATCTTCCTAAAACGCCTCATTTTGACCATCACTATTCCTTTAAGCATTTGTGGGCCAATTTACAAAGAAAATACAAATTGCCAGCCATCTACAAGGACCATATGTAGAGTATTACGTTATATTGTATACAATAAGGTTATAAGTGACAAATAAGTAAGACAGAGAGCATGAACAAGGATGTCTATGATTGGTTATAAATAATTTTTGAGAAGAGATGGTGTACACATGCATTTGACAAACAAGGTAAAAGTGATTTGTTGTCAAATAACACAATAAAGTGTTTTAATGAATATTTGATAAATGTACAAGATAAACCGATATTGACTTACTTAGAAGTGATGTGAATAGCTACGATGAAAATATTTCATAAAAAAACAAGGAATGACTAAAAACAATGGCTAGATATGTCTTAACATAGTTTCAAAGTTATAGAAAAATAAAAAGGAGGCTATAACTTATTTGATTCATTTTGCCAGTATTAACATCAATTGTATTAACACTTATTTATATAAATGTCACTAATAAATTAACTCATTTATAAGAGGTGATGAAAAATTTAAAATTGAGCATTATATGCATGACCATCATGTTGTCAACCTTTGAACAAAGAAATGAACATGTTGAGACCTCGTTACAGTCGTGCCTTGTCACTGATTAGGTTGGGAAGAGGAGATCCTGAGGATTATGTGCACCAATTCACCAATAAGGCGTATATTAGGTGTTATCAGAATAACATAAATTCAGTACCAGGTGAATAGTTATGGTTAATACTTGGAAATAAACATGGACAAACTTTCAATCCTCCTATATATAAGAAAAGAGTTGTAATGCCAAGGAAGAAGAAAATAATGGAAGTTGGTATAGGCAAGAAGGGCAAGACTATTTCAATAAGGACTAATGTAACTTGCAAGAAATGTAAAAAAGTTGGACATAATTCCAAAACCTATAAGATGCCAACACCTAGGTCAGTTTCTATGAGTGAAATAATAATAAGCTTATTTATTTCATAATGAATAAAGAATGTTTATGATAATAAAAATTGACATTATTTATCCAATGCAGGGTCAAGTGCAGATGCCTTCTCAAGAAAGCATTATAGTAGATGCTTCACAAAGAAAGGGATAGGACATGTCCAAGAGATTGAATGAGGAAGGCAACCAAAGTTGGAATATCTTACATCTTGAAAAGGTTAAGAGAAAAAGAAGAGGATGGATTAATGAAAAGAACTAAGAGTAAAGGACATGTATAGCTTGTGGTCCTTTGTATTTTTAAAACTTATGAAGACTTTTTAGTATTGTGTAATTATAAACAACTTTCTTTTATTCATGGATAGTTCATATGGTCCTATATATAGACTAATTTTTATTTCTTTTGATGTATGCAATTGCAACACCATGTTCAAGGCACCATTTAGAGGGAATCATTTTGTTGATCTTTTAAATTTTGTTGTCTATTTTTGAATTTATAGATTGAATCATATGTATGTAATTACAATACTAAGTGCAGAGAATTATTATGTTGAGTATTGTAAAGAATTATTTTGTTGATCTTTGAATTTATTGTCTACTTTTGCATTTATGGATTGAATCATATGTATGTAATTACAACACCACATATAGTGAATCTTTTTGTTGATCTTTTATGTTTGCACACATATGCATGAAATAAAATCACAACTCATTTTCATTAATTTCATACATAATGTCATATACATTTTCACAATTTAAAAAGGGTTAAATATAGGTAAAATATTATCTCTATTTCTTGTACATACAAACATTAATTGTTGCATTAGACATAATCTAAGGAAATATCATCAAACCTTATAGTTAACTAAGTTTACTATCTCTCTATGTAATTTTAACATATCTCTTTTGTTCATTACATGTCACGCTATTCTCTCTTAAGGCATTTATGACATCTAAATTTTGTGAAATAAATTTCTCATCAAACCACTCAAAGAAATTGCAACATTCATTTCCCTATAATAAACAACATAAATAGTAATATATTTGTTACAATCCTTATAACAAACAAGATATAGAATTTACACTAATTTTTTATACATCCAAAAAATATCCTTTTGGAGTTCCTTGATGTCTAATATGAGTGGACACATTGTTGCACACTAGTTATTGTTGATGTTGATGATTCTATATATCAAATATGGCACAAATTTAGCTTTTTATCAGTTATAAGAAACAAGTCTAATTACATTTTAGGCAAGATTCCAGCAATGATCATAAATTTTGTTTGAGAATAACTTTATGTTACAAATTCATATAAATTCTTGAAATGCTACCTAAAAGTTTTAAAAGATGCTTTATTTGACCTCTCTTAAAATTCTTCAACAAATTATTCAAAAACTATAAGAAGTAAAGTTTTTTTAATTCCTTTATTCAAAAGTATCTAGATTTTAAAGATTTTCCTAACATTCAAAGACAAAGTAAGTTATAATGGAGTTCATAGTGACAAATTGTAAAAAGGTCTCCTATCCCAATTAATTATCATATAAATTATGTTATAGGAAGCTTATACGGAGAAAAAGTCTATTTTGAACTTAACACATCAATAAGAAGATATATGAAAAAAAACTATAGTCAGAATGGCAATACTTTGTTAGATGTTAATAAGAGACTTCATCTGGGGTTAGATGTTGAAAAGAGAAATTGGCAATACTTGGTGGATTACTTATGTGTGAATTTAGAAATTCTATCATGTCAATAATGAAATTTGTGTATGAATATTCACCAAATAGTAGCATTAACATTCAAATATTTACAACTGCATTGCAACTTGAGCATGATGGACAACAAAAGGTGGTGTTGAATTTTCATAATAGAGACAAAAGAACAAAAGATCTAAATTGAGGGATGATTATTCTAAGTGTGATGAAGGGGTTGAATCTTCTAAGTATTAGAAACAACCTATAGAACAACATGCATTTTTTATTAGTGTGTGTACATTTCTACACTCTGTTTAAATACATATACTAATTATATCAATTAAGCAATAAAAAAGTTGTAATAAAATTCCAATATGATAGTTTGTCAAACTCTAAGGGTCCTATAAATTTAACCCCATTTAATAAGAGCATTTACATTTATAAATGCTTTAAAGTATTATAAATAAATCATTATCGAATACTAAATAAATATGTTTATATTAAATAGAAAAAATTTTAAAGAAAAAATTTATTGAAATTGATGCAAACAGTGTTTATATATACTAGTGACATGAATTAACTTCGAATTTTATATCATTATAGAATAAGATTTTCATACATAAGTTAATGTTCCAAATATAAGATAACTTCATTTTTTTAAATTTAACAATTTTATATTATGAATATTCTTATAATTTTCTTTTGTGTGTGTGTGTGTGTGTGTATTTAAAATCTAAATAAATTAAAATTAAAAGTAACTATTTAACATTTTTACCATAGGAAAAAAAGATGAGAGGTTTTATTGGTTTAAACAGACCTAACTATTTTTTTGGTTTATTCTATATGGTTGTAGTTATTTATGTTAGATGAGTTCTTATCATTTATTAGGTGTAGGTGGTTCCTTAGGGTACACTTTATTAATTCACTTTTTTAGGTCCATATATTCACTTCAAGTTTGATATCTTTTCCCTTTTTATTTGTTTAATATGTTGGATTTTGAAGCATTAACATATATAATTAAAAATTAATTTATTTTTAACTTATTCTTTTAGGAACTAAAAATAACTAAGCTAAGGTTATTATATACAAGCCAATTTAACAATATCTAGATTTAAGATATATAGATGAGGAATCTGTTTTTTTAAAAAATATTTTTAATGCTTACTTCATAAGTTTAAGGCTTATTTGTGAGATGGCAAGTGGATTAGGGTATAAGAATATATCTAGAGTATGTTATAGTGAACTAAGAGCAAAAATTAGTGATACTTTAAGAGTTGTTGAATCTAATGCAGGTTGTATAAGGTTAATCAACTTACTAAAGGAGTGTGAATGATTAATGTGTGTATATAAAATCAGACTAGCATCTATATTTTAGTACATAAACTTAATATTTGGATGGGCATACCTAAGAAATTACAGTTTATCATGCGATTACTTTTAGTAATTTAAAGAAAATGAGCTTGTAGATAAATTTGATGATATGGAAGAACTAAATTGAAATATTGGAAGTGGATTTTATCATTCTATAGCAATTGGGGAACAAATGAAATAACAAATGAAGATCTCTTTATTATTTCTAATGAAATAAATGCAAATGAATATGAAGCTTGACCAGATGGAAGGTGAATCTTTAAATAACCATTTGTACACTTATAAAATTAATGTTAAAGATGATGAAATAGCTAAAAATGATGATGTCTTTGTTAGTAAAGGCGTAGAAGTTGCTAAAGATGATGTTGACATGACTAGTGAAGGGTTAAAAGTTGTTGTTGTTGTTGATGATATTAATGGTAAAGGAGTATAAAGCCATTAAAGAAGAAGATGAGTTATACGTTAATGTAGCTGAAGGACATCAACCTATATAGATAAATCCATTTGGTTGTGACATTTTTCTAAACATGAATGAGCATAATAGTAAGAATCAATTTGATGCAACTTTGAGAAGATCTAGAACAATAAGACATAAGCCAACTAATGCTCCTTCAAACTTGATGTTAGGAATACTTTTTGATAGTGGAAAGGACTTTAAACAAGTAGTGATACATTATATAGTAGCTACTAGTTTATTATAAGGTTAAAATATAAACTTAAAAGAGTGGGAATTAGGTGCACTGAAGATTGTCAATAGAAACTATATGCTTCTTATAATAATGATGAAAGATGTTTTAATATTAAGACTTACATGTCATAGCATTCGTACTTCATAACTAATAAGCCTATGACGATTTTAGCTTTATACCTGGCTAAGAAATTTAAGTTTAAGATATTTGAGAGGCTAAACATTTAAAATCTAAAAATGGTTTAGGAATGTAGGGATAAATTTAATTTATTAGTAAACTTTTTCATATGTAATACAACTAAAAAAAAGTATTCGAGGAGAACTCCAAGAGATATGTGAATGAGCATCACAATTTACATAATTACATCAATAAGTTGAAGGTGAGTAGTCCTAGCTCAACTGTTGACATTTAACTTATTAGGAATAAAGAGACATATGTTTTAAAATTCAAGAGACTATGCATATGTTTTTATGCAGTTAAAAGGTGGAAGAATTTGATGCACATTTTTTTATATGGATAAATTCTTTCTCAAATCTAAACATCAAGGAAAACCATTAAGTAAAATTAAAAGAGATGGTGATGAATAAATATATCTCATTGTTTGGGATATTGTTCAAATTGAGAATACCATGGTTTTGGTTTATTAAACATTTAATAACTGATTTGTAATTGGGAGATAGAGAAGGAATAACCATTATATATATATATATATATATTCATCTGTTTTATCATAATCATAATTATTCTATTTAAAGTTTAATAACTGATTTGTAATTGGGAGATAGAGAAGGAAAAACCATAATATATATAGGTGGTTTTTCATCTATTTTATCATAATCATAATTATTCTTTCCTTTAAATATGGTTCCAATTGCATATATTTTTATTTTTTAATTAGAAGGTGTAAATAAGCCATTAAATCCATATTATCACATGCTTTTCATAAAATGCATTAAAAAATGTATATAGTAATTGACATTCTAATTATAGTACTATATATTTGAGGAAGCTTTTCTAAAAGTATGTTTACTCCACCTTAATTGAAGGGTTCAATAAGGAGATGAAAAGATGTTGTGACTAATTTTTATTGATTTTACAAACCTTTATATTTTGATTTTTGGTTACAAATTCCTGTGTTTTAATCCAAAGTTGAATGAAATGAGGAAATGTGCTGCGTGACAATGTTACTCACTGTCGTTATATATTCTATCACGCCTGTGCGCATTCTCTTGCATTGAATTTACGTCTTGCATGTCCCGCATGTAGATGACGACGAATTAAAACAAAACCTAAACCTAGATCCTATCTACAAAGAAAATGTTTATAGAAGGAAAGGGAGGCTGAAAAGAGGACTGGAGGCTGAAGGTGGAGAAAAAGGAGAGAAAAATAACAAAGAGTAGTCGATTGGTGAGAAAGAAGAGAAAACAACCAAGAGGTGGCGAGAATGAAGTAGAGGCAGAGCGCGAGAGCTGAAGTTGAAGCCCAGTTAGTGTGAGAAACCATTCTTCTTGGTGAGAATAGAGCACAGGTATAAGGAAAGAGTCGATGCTAGAGAGCTTGAGATTGGCAGGAGATTCACCACCAACTTCCTCATTTAGAGTTCTTCATTTTGTTTGTTCATTCTTATTTCATCTACTTCTACTGTTGTTGAACTTATTTCATTTTTGAAAATTTTACCTCTGTTATTGATTGTCCATGTTCTATTTATTTACTCTGTTATAGCGTTGATAGTCCATCTTTTGTTTATTAACTTTGTTTATTACTATGATATTTCACTATTTACTATTACACATGGGACTAAAGTTTACAAAGATTATGAACTATTTTTATTCCATAACGGACTGATTGCTTGTTCTTGAAAGTTAATGAACTGATTTAATCGATTATGCATGATTGAGTTAATATTTTATTGCCTTGTTATTTGCTATGGTTTCTGGGATTTTGATATTAAACGATCATGAGACTCACTTTCATTTATTACTTTGTTGTAACTGAGTGCCTTTTTCACTGTCCCGTATCCATTCATTTCAAAAATTTTGCCTCGACAAGATATGCCTTATTTGCAAGATGGAAGACCTATTGATATAGTTTTCAACCATTAGGGGTACCTTCACGAATGAATGTAGGTTTGTTAGGGATACCATGCTCATTATACATAGTTAGCTAGAGGCTCTTACCACAATATGAGTTTTAAGCTCTTTTTCACTGGTGACTCCGGTCATAGCTGCCTTTATGTTATCATGCATTCATGTAGTGGAATGCAACATATGTATTCAATCATTCACTTGTGCTCAATTTTCTTTCGCATTCACATTCACATTCGCATTCACATTCACCATCAGACCTTGGTCTGGCATTCAACTATTAAGTTGAGTATCACATATTCTGTCAAATTCACATACAATGAGCACTTCCAATATATTATTCATGCATCAAACACCTCAAACATTCAATGTCTGAAATCAACACATTCACATCATATAATAATTCAATACAGAATTTAAAAAAAACAATAAATCAATGTGGGACCATCTAGGTTACTCACAATATGCTCCAGATAGCTATTGCCTCGACGTCCCGGCAATGTCTGGATGTTGTCGCTCTAATTGGTCTTTTATATCATACAATACATACACATTTTCACATTACTAATTTGCACATTTTCATAAATACTCAATCATATACATATTATATATGACATGCATAATGCATTCTCAATGACAATCCCGGGTATATTTCCTTAATCGACATCTTATGCTCATTCATATATCATATATTGCGAAACATGATTTTCCTAAGTTCATTAATTAACCATTTACCAATCCTTTTCTAGTGAATTCAGACGACAGTGTAGAGAGGAAGGACAATGTGTGAGAAGCTTGTGGTTCAAATCTCATGTCAATCGGAGGTCTGGAGATGTAGTTATGGTCAAAAGAGTAAAGAGTGTTGAAATCTGTCAAACAGTAGTGCACGATAGTCCTTGTGCATGATTGTGCAACCACCGAATGATCCTTCTCTTTCATGATCGAGCAACATCTTGATTTTTCCTCTCTGTCATGATTGTGATTGTGCATGATCGTGCACTACCTGATGATTCCCTTATTCAGGCATCGTTCCAGCTTTTCTCAAAACAGATTTTCGAGTTGATTTTGTATGGCCATTTTTACAAAGCAAATGAGGTATTTAGGCAATACATTCTTCTAAAACAATTTTCCTTATGTCTTAAGTTTCTAATGACACCAATTTAATGGATTTTGGTACAGTATTCTGCAAGTTATGCCTAAAATACTACAAACTATTCCCAAACTGCAACAACACATTGTACTCAACTTCAAGACAAATTTAGAAACCCTTAGAGACAGAATTCAAAGTCAATTTCTTCATGAAAAATATAGAAATTGGTCTCTAGTTTAATCTACACTTAAAATAATCCCATTTGGGTATGTACAGATCAATATATGGCTAAAATACCGATGCATGTTTAGTGAAAACACTCTATCTAACATATTAAAGCACACTTCATCATCATTTTCATCCTAATTCATCTTTTTCGCTTAGTCTATCATTTCCAGCTTATGTCCTCATTATTTCCTCTTCATTACTACTTCCATTTCAGCTCAATTTCAATCACAAACGAATCATATTTTATGTTTGATCATAACACCAAAAACAGAATATGAAACATCCATTTATCTATCAAACTTTTCTGCACTTTTCTTACACCAATTTTAATGATCATTCCATTTCAAACTCATCTCTACAAGTTATGAAATATTGATCATCATAAACACAAAAACACAACATCAATGTGTTTATTTCTTTATCCACGTTCCAATATATATAAAACATCATTTTATGATCATTTAACCTCTAACTATCATTATACATGTTTCATTCAACAAATCATGAAGATTATACATTACACGATAAAACTCCAAACTCTTCAAAATCACCATGAAACCCTAGCCTCCAAGCTTATACGATCATAAACTCTTATAGGAGGAATAGGCTAGGTTTTTTGCTACAAGATAAAGAGATAGAAAGGATCTTAAAGAAACATGGTGAAGGATAACAAAAACTCAATGTAATGAGGGTGAGAGTGAGATGGTCATGAGTGAAGAAAATGATAAAGATGATGAAGAAGAAAGCATATGGCCAACGCGAAAGACAAAGACAAAGTTGTTCTTTCAAAAGTAAATGTTGTGGGTGGGTTAAAAGTAAGGTAAAAAAATTGCTTGGTGGGTGTCATGATATGTGTCATGACACTTACCACTTGAAAACCAATTAACCTCTTTTAATAATGGTAGTCAATACCATTTAATCTCTAGTCCATTTGTCACCCAATTTCTAATCCATTTGTCTCCCAAATTTTTTTATGATAGTCTTCATTAAATCCTAATATTTCACATCAATATTTCTACTGTCATTCGTCATTTATTTCTATTACCAGAAATCAATTATCTTGCTACTTGACATTTTTCCTAGTCCAAAACTACTCGTAATTTTAGAAAATTTTCTAAATTTTCACCAAAAATTCTAAATCAATAATTATACTCGCCAAATCAATTTTCAAGACAAAATACTCACTATTCACATCATAATCACTTAAAAAATCATTTATACCGAAATTTCAAATGAGTGCATGAATAGTCATTGTAACGTGTACAGAAAAATCAAATTCACATATGTGTATGTTAATATTATGCATGAGCATGAAATGCATTTCCTAATTTTCTCAATATTATCTCTCATATTCAGTATTCTAGGGTTCTAAGCCTTAACATAGGGAAAGCGGGGATGTTACATTGAGAGACCTCCTGATCTGGAAAGTATATTGAGTCAGCTTCTTCTCCTCTTCTCTCTTCCTTCTTCTCTTCCTCAATCTCTCGATGAATGCTCCCTAGGGTTTCCCAAGGTGGCTGATGCAAAAGCTCCCTCTCTGCCTCTTTTCTTGTTATTTAAATATCCTCTTGTGTTTTGAGTAGCCCTAGGATTTTTTGGGGGTCTGAAAGGTCCAAAAAATCCCTCGAAAATTGACAATGCAGTAATGAGAAAATGGCTTTAACTTTATGAAATAAATTTAACTCTAAGCACAATCATTTAAGTTATTCAAAATCATTAACATGCAAAATCCACGTCTAGGGGCTTTGGACTAAACATACATATTAATCAAGTCCCAAATGTCAAGTTA
The DNA here is from genome assembly GCA_027563825.1 of Erythroxylum mucronatum. Taxonomy (NCBI): domain Eukaryota; kingdom Viridiplantae; phylum Streptophyta; class Magnoliopsida; order Malpighiales; family Erythroxylaceae; genus Erythroxylum; species Erythroxylum mucronatum. Next base: position 386 of record JAOSBP010006620.1, on the reverse strand, counting down.
TTTACCTTTTTCAATTGTATACGCACATTAATAATTCTTTGGTCATTCAAACACATTTTTTACAAGGTCATTCACATACATGAAAAGTCAAGCTATTTACAAGGTCGGTAGGTGATCGCGGCTCTGTCGTTCGATTTAGAAATCGACCTTAGAAACTGGTCAAAATAAAATATTTTCCAAGATTGTAGCAAGCTGAACCTCGGGTCGTCTCTCTCGATGGAATCACTTAGAAATTAATCCTAAGACTAGCCTAAGTTGAATTATGCAAATTAAGCAATTAAAAAGGGGGTTTTGTGATTGATTAAAAAATAAAGAAAAGTAAAGTATAAAAGAATATGTTTTTGGATTTTGGGAAATTAACCAATTGAAAATAACTAAGATTGAAA
>JAOSBP010006519.1:0-11305 GCA_027563825.1 Erythroxylum mucronatum | reverse complement strand
TCCACAGGTATTGAGCGAGAAACCGAGTCACCGCATCGGGACTGAGGCAATACTCCGATGCATTTTGCTTTTGAAGTCATGTTTTGAGAAAACAAAGCATTAGCTTGTTCTTTGTACTTTCACTTTTACCTTTTGGGTGTAATCGGGCTAGATGCCCTCTGAAGCTTTGTATTAACTTATTTTTCATGTAAATATAAAGTTTTGAATTTGAAATGTATCTTGTATATGTAGTCTAAAAATGAATTGTTGTATGGTTGAGAATGACAAAAAGAAAGAATTGGAATTGAACTGTATCTTGTGTTTATTTCATAAAAGTGATTTGATCTTCAACTAACTCATCATTATTATTCTAAGGGAGTCATGCGATGAGATTTAGTGTCAACTTTAATGCAAATTCTTACAAAACCCACTATTTTCATCTCTAAGCATAAGGGCTTCCTCTAGATAATTAATTCCGAAAGTGGACCAATACTCTAATGGCAGGTTATGAAACTTAACCTAAATTAGTACATGCTTTAGCTTCAGCACTTTGATAACCGATGCTGCTCTCTACCTTACTAGGAACAATGGTTTTCCTTAAATAGTGTATAATAAATAAGAAGTAAAAATAGTATATAATAAATAAGAAGTAAAAGTTATAAGAATAAGTAAAAATAAAATAGTTACCATTATTTTGTTTTGAAATAAAATAATCTATGGTTGTGTAGCTTACATCTTCGCTCTTCAACAACAGGTAACAATGAACTCATCACCTGCTAGTAATTTCATTTCTGTAGTCATCGTCTTCGTCTGTTATTAAACTTCTTTTATCTGTTACTTTTGCTTGTTCTATCTTGTTATTCGTTAGCTGGCTCAGTCAACCATGGAAAGAACTAGATAGAGGTGGTGCCCTCCATTTATGGATGGATCGAGAGATCCTTGTACTTAGATAAAACGTACGTATGCACTCGTATAGGTTCTTTCAGTGAGAAAATCGATCCTAGTTCTTCGATTTTAGTGCTATCGTATAGGGTCTTTCAGGGCCATTCCAAAGTTTAGTAAAATCTTTTCTGTGCAAATCCTGGATTTTGCAGTTATTAAGGAGATGGTCGGTTCTCCTTATTCTTGCAAGATATATATATATATATGCATTTCGTTTTTCAGGGGCAATCTTAGTATATTAAGTTTAATTAGCTGGAGAATAATGAGGGTACAATCGTCAAATAAAAAGAGTTTCATTTTTTAAAAGTAATACCTTTTATTATTTATAATATTAATAGTCACTAAAACTCACCGATTACTATTATTTTTTATTTTTTAATTATAATTTTTGAATTTATGAAAATAAGTTAAGCTCATTGATTTTCTCAGCCTGAGCAATTCTTTTATAAAAAGAGAGTCGTATCGGTTAGTAGTGTCGCTGAAAAATCTGGAGGAAGAATTACCTTGGCACGCTGTCGTCCTCACTGTGTGCTTTTTGGCTTCCTCACTGTGTTATATGGTGCATTGTTTACTTACTGCATCGACTTCATTGCATGTAGGTTGTTGAAACTATCAACGTGAGAAACTTAGGGGAAGAGTGCGTTGTCAACTTGTCATAGCCACGAAGATTTTAATCTTTTAACTTGATATTACGTGAAAGATTATACTTTCCCTGATTACTTCACTATTGAGATTTTATTTTTTCGTTTCAAAATGTTCAACAAGCTTTATTATCATCATTTAGTTTGTAATCTCTCAAAATGTGAGTCCAACTAATTTTAAAGTTGATTTTCAAAAACATTTATAGTTAGAATTTTATATAAGTGAATGCATAAAATTTTAATTGTTAATTAGTGCTCTAATTTTCAATGTGAATTATGATACATTTCGGTTTACTAATATCAATACACACATTTAGCTATTTATTTCAAGTTTGTCACCTTCTTTTTAACAGGACAATTTAACAAAACTATGGGTGAAAAGGGTGGTCTAAAAGGGAAGAGACATGCCTCCTTGATCTCATCATCCATTTGATGAAAAGAGAGATCAAAAGGATTATTCATCGACATCTCAACCTACTGTTACCTTTAAACGACCATCTGTATGAATAATTTTTTATGCATTAAATTTATTATTATTTTATTTTGAATATTATAAGGTGATTATAATGTAAAATTATCACATTTAAAAAATGACTTTAATCATAATTTTCTATTTTTATAATTTTTTGGTTTTCAAAACTTTTTTACAATAAGTTAATTTGAAATGTTACAATTAATTTTTATTAAATATTATATAGTAATTAATAAATTATTTTAAGGTAATTAATTGATTAATTATTTTTGTTTTATTTGTTTCAGGATGTTGATGATGATATGATCCAATATTGTGACTGGTCAACAGAAACAAATATAATGTTAAGTGAAGTCTGGGATCAAGGAAATGAAGATAACTTGTTTTTACATATTTTAATTTTTATATTATAAACACTTGTCTAATTTATTTTTGTTTGTAAATAATGACTTGTTGGGCATATGCGATTTTAGGGATGATTGAAGCAGTGTACAACATTGCAATGAGAGGATCAGGTACGAAGATTAAAATATTATCTTCTCAATATTTAATAAATTGTTGTCCCTTTAATTCAAGAATGGGAGGAGCTATAATTAGCCATGTCTATAAATGGATTGTGAGGAATGCTTAGCAACTGAAGGTACAGTCAAATATACAGGTGGTAAAAAGATCTTTCGTAACTACTCGAGAAAAGTAAAGTTACGAAACTTACATTCATTTAATAAATACTTTGAAAGTTTATAATCTTAAAATTTGAAAATTTTGATAAATTTTTTTTTACTCGTACACTTATTGCAATGGTTTATTTAATTTCATAGTTAAGATTTTTAACTCGGCATAATACAGGATTATCAAAGTATAGAGATAGAGTCCTTTGAAGAATTTGGCACATGTGATGATCAATCGGGCAAAGCCACTTCAACAGGTCGATGAACGTGCTCTATTAAATATGGTTAACCGATTTTCGGTGGTTGGTATTATTCATATATTCTAATCTTTCATCAATTTGAAGAAGGTTAAAAAAATATTTTTTAATTAATATATAAAGGGCATTTAAATTAATATTATATAAAAATATGTTTATTTTAGGGGATGATATATACTTGACCTGGTCCTGATGAAAGAAAAACATAATTTCATGTTGTTATGGTCGTAGGATATGGAAATGATAAGGGAGTAAATTTTTGGATCATCAAAAATTCATATAGAAAGGCTTGGGCAGATGAAAGATTAGGAAAAATAATGAAACAATAGTTTTTCAAATTTAAAGCATTTTTTATTTCTAAGTTGTTCATATCCTCAAGTATGTACTTTTTATAAAAGAGTATGAAAAGAATTAAAAAATAATCCATGATTTTATTAACCTTTAATATAATTTTACGAATGAGAGTTTATACAAATTTTATAAAAGAATTCAAGAAGAAAAAGCCAAAAGAATTCAAGAAAAAGTCGGAGAAGTTGATTATGAAGACGTGCAAGAAACTTAACTCATATCAACTTTAGTACTCATTCACTAATTTTAGTTAATTAAAATCATATTTCGCTAATTTGAGCGGAATATGAGACGTTTACCATTCGATGATATTGGGATGGGATTTCAAATGTTACTCCATTGCATTTCTCTCTAGATCATGGGAACAATCTTTAAAAGTGTCTGCTATAGAAACAAATAGCGGTCCAAATTAATACTGAACATAAAATTGTAAATAAAAATTACCAAGGACCATATCTTTTCACCAAATTAATGTAACTAAGTTTACTTGGCGTATGTTCATCTCTGAAAATAGTATCGCTTCAAACGCGAACTAGGGACGATAAAATGCGTTCCGAATAATTATCGCATCTTCAAAGGCGACCCATTGCGAGTTCCGGTGACCATAGGTCTCATCATAGAATCGCAAAGCCAGTGATCTCGTTTCCAGCGATAAGCCTTAAGAGTTGAAAAAAGGTCACTAATCATAAGACGTACGTACGCACACCATTGGCGACAGCTTTAGCAAACTTTTGAGGGCTGAATATATCTCATGGCTTATATGAAAGTTAAAAACGAGGCTTTGACATCTTTCCCAGAAAGCTCCCCTAACATTTCCAATTTCGTCTGAATCAGCTCTCTTATGTTCAGACAAAAATGTCCCCCGCCATTTAGTTTCCTATTCTCTCTCTTTCACTTTTAAGTTTACACCCTCTAGAATTTTTATTTCAATTATGTTTTAAAATATTAAGTTCAATTTTAAAACTTAAACTTAATATTTGATTTTTCCAGTATTTGGTTAACTTTTCATCTTTCCGGGAATCTTTAGAATTTAAATATCTTTAATTTTTTAATTTTTGAAAGTCATTATAATATCCAAAAATTTTGAAAAAAAAAACCCCAATTAGAAAAAGAAACTCACTTCATCTAAGAGTCAATTAAAATCATAATCATAATAAAGTTCATCCGCATAGACCCCATCTTGTTAATTGATTTATTGTCAATCTCATTAGGTTATTCATGCACACAAGTGAAAAGAAACAAACATATAATAAAGTAGAAATTTTAATATCACGCATCAAACTAAAAGTACCTAAAGAAAATATAGGTTCATAATCAATCTAATCAAGTTGCAAAAGTTAAGGAAAAACTCATTCAAAACAACAAGAAAAAGAAGGTGTACTACAAGCCATCACGAAAAATAACATTTGCCATCACTACAATCTGCATATGCATTTTCAAGCAAACAACTAAGATACGTAAATAATTAGATTAACAAAACAATAATGTATGCTTTCACACTTCAATTTTTCTTAAAATAACTACACTTAATATACTAGCAATTGAAGTTCGATAATTAAACAAAATGAGAACAAAATAAGTAGGAGCAATGAGTACATAGTAAGTAAAAATAACCTAAATTCAATACTTTATTCGGACAAATTCAACCCTATCTTCATAGTTGTGGTGTCCAAGAGTATCCCTGTAAATTTTGGCCTCGAAAGTCTCGATATCTTGATCTTCATGAGTAGCCTTAAAAGTTATAAAATAAACTAATCCACGAAAAATGTTGTAATTTGCCTTGATGGTCTTCTTATATTTCCAGTGTGTCTAGAAAATAATAGAGAAAGATGAAATTTAAAATAATACAGACGAATATGACATATATACATGATGAATGAAAACGAATTATCAAACCTGGTGATCCTCATTGTATTTATTAATCGCTACCTCTGCGATAAAGATAATCCATTCTTCCTATTTACTACCCTCAAATGGAGGTTCAACGGAATATAATAGACCAAGAGCATTGCAGTCAGAATGCGTAACATCAAAACCCTCCTAAGTACCAAAAACACGCACAAATACTAATGAATGAATTGAAAGATATGTCAAAATTACATAAAATAATTAATATGAATAAATAACTAACGCAGCACTGATAGAACTCTAGTCTTAGAATATTAGAGATTTACTGTATTATTGCTATATATATCCGTAATGTGTAGGTATCATTACAGTATATGAGTATGAAATAGCTCACTACCCAGAGCAGAAGTGCACCTCAGAAGGTGAGAGTATCCTTCTGTCACACAAAGTTCCCACAATCTTCTCTACCCCTCCTTTCTCTCTCCCCTTGCCTAAAATCCCCTCTCCCGATACATTCTGTTATCCCAACTATCCTACCACCTCAGCTGATAACTAACTTCCCCCAGCCCCACTGTTTTTCCTTCTAGAATACACTTTCCATATTAACGGTTTATTCCCTTTGTTATTGTTCCTCCCATTTGCTAAGTCACTTTCTCCCCCGTAGACTCTATCATTGCCCCATCCTGAGAAAACAGCCTTGTCCTCAAGGCTAAAGTGAGGAAATTAGCTCCGAATCACATATTCATCCTCCCATGTAGCTTGTTCCATTATCTGGCCCTTCCACTTGATCAACCATTGCTGTGTTGAATCCCCAAAAGAAGTGACTGTTCTGCTGGCCAGCACACAATCAGGTTCCACTATATCTTCCAATTCGATCTCCATACCTTCTAGTAACGAGGCCTCCACTGAATAATTGCCTACTGCCTTCTTAAGTTGCGAAACAAGGAAGATTGGATGAGCTCTTGAGTTGGGGGCAATTTGAGTTTATAAGCCACGGCACCCAATCTATCCAAAATTTCAAAGGGACCAAAATACCTCGTTGCTAGTTTTTGGTTGATGCGCCTGGCCACAGATAGCTGTCTATGAGGGCGTAGCTTTAGGAAAACCCACTCCCCTACTTGACAAGATGGAGGAGTTCGTTTTTTATTGGCATATTTCTTCATTTGCTCTTGGGCCCTATGTAGACCTCCTCCCATACACCACCTCAAAAGGTGTTGACCCCGTGGAGATGTGAAAAGTTGTATTATACCATAATTCAGCCTATGAAATCCAATAGGACCAATGCTTAGGTTGTTCCGAAGCAAAACATCTTAAATAGGTTTCTAAATACCTATTGAGAACCTCCGTTTGTCCATCCGTTTCCGGATGATAAGATGAACTCATTTTAAGCATAGGACCTTGTAGGCGGAATAATTCTCTCCAGAAATGACTAACAAACAAAGGGTCACGATCACTTACAATTGATAAGGGGACTCCATGTAGGCGCACTATTTCCTTAACGAAGACTTCAGCCACACTCTTAGCAGTATATGGATGCTTCAAGAGAATGAAATGGCCATATTTCGACAACCTATCCACCACGACCAGCACAGCCTCAAATCCTTTAGATCTTGGAAGTCCCGTGATAAAATCCATTGAAATATCTTCCCAAATCCGATTAGGGATTGGTAAGGGTTAGAGCAAACCCCCTAGAGATGTTGCAGCATACTTTTGTCGTTGGCAAGTATCACAAGACTTGACAAAGTCTTGAATAGTCTTCTTCATGCCGATCCAATAGAGATTACTAGCAATCCAACGATAAGTACGCAAAAATCCTGAATGGCTCCCAATAGGCGAAGAGTGATATTCTTTTAGGAGGGTTGGAACCAATGAGGATGTAGCTGAAATAACCAGCCTCCCTTTATACAAGAGAACCCTTTGATGCAAAGAGAAACTAGATCTGGAGTTTGGCTGTTGCTGCAATTCCTGGATGATTTTACACAGTGTTGGGTCCTGTTGCACCTCTTGCTGGATTTGTTTACCTTCTGCCCACATTGGAAAAGACACAATGGCCTGAAACTCCCCTTCTTCATACACCCTTGACAAAGCATCAGTCGCCTTGTTTTCTGATCCCAGTTTATACATGATTTCAAAGTGATAGCCAAGGAGTTTTGACATCCAACACTGCTGATCTGTTGTTGTTATTCTTTGTTGCAACAAATGTCGTAAACTCTTTTGATCGGAATAAACCACAAAGGGTCGTCCAATCAAGTAATGACGCCAATGGTTCGCTGCCAACACTAAGGCCATCAATTCTTTCTCATAGGCTGACTTAGAAAGGTTTCCGGCTGAAAAAGCTTTACTAAAATAAGCGATGGGCCTGCGGTTTTGCATCAAGACCGCTCCCACTCCATTTCCTGAGGCATCGCATTCAATCTCAAAGGGGTGGGAAAAATTGGGAAGAGCTAGTATCGGGGATGTTGTCAAAGTTTGTTTGAGAGCCTCAAAGGATTCTAAAGCTGTAGAATTCCAGTGAAAGCCTTCCTTCTTAGTCAGTTCGGTAAGCGGTTTAGCTATCTTCCCATAGTTCATAATGAACTTACGATAGTACCCAGTTAAGCCTAGGAATCCTTGTACACCTTTAACATTCCTAGGAATAGTCCATGTCAACACACTACTGATCTTAGCTGGATCCACTGCTACTCCTTTCCCTGAAATGATATGCCCCAAATACTTCACCGTATGTCTCCCAAAACTGCACTTCTGCTGATTAGCCACAAATTTGTTATTGTGTAAAATCTCCAAGACACTAGATAAGTGAGAAAGATGAGAATTCCAATCTGCACTATATACCAGAATATCATCGAAGAAAACCAGTAGAAACTTTCTAAGAAAAGATCTGAAAAAAATCATTCATTGCGGCCTGAAAGGTTGTCGGCGCATTGGTTAAACCAAACGGCATTACCAGAAACTCATAATGGCCATTATGTGTCCGAAAAGTTGTCTTATGTATGTCGTCCTCCACAACCCCAATTTGATGATATCCGGACTTGAGATCTATTTTAGAGAAAACATGAGCATTATGCAGTTCATCTAAGAGTTCATCCACCACAGGAATGGGGTACTTATTTGGTATTGTAACCCTATTTAATGCTCTATAATCAACGCACATTCTCCAAGACGCATCCTTCTTCTTCACTAAAATAATTGGGCTAGAGTAAGCACTTGAGCTTGGCCGTATGATCCCCATTTACAACATCTGTCTTACTTGTTTTTCAATCTCATCTTTGTGGTGATGAGGGTAACGGTATGGCCTTACACTGATGGGACCGTGACCTTGCTGCAAGACAATGGCATGAAAGTGTCTCCTTTTGGGAGACAATCCCCTCAACTCTTGGAAGACTTCAGAAAACTGATGCAATACCCCTTTCAGCTCCCCCTGTTTTGTTGGCTTCAAACTAAGTGGTTGCATTTATGTTGGTTCAACAGCTTCTGCTTCATGAAATTCACCCGACAAACTCTCCAATAGGCTGTGTAAGGATGCTGGCCCCTCAAAATTCTGAATTCCCCTTTGCTGGACTAATCTGAAACCAACATTGCCGCATAATTCTATGCATCTTCCAGCATATTGAAACTGCATCGTCAATTCTTTCCAATCAACAATCACCTTCCCCAATGTTTGCAACCATGCCACCCCTAGAATGATATCCATGCCTCCCAATTCCAGTACATATGCATCAACCTTCAACTATAATTCCCCCATCCATATAGGGATTTCTATACACTTCTCATTTATGGCAACTTTATGGTCGTCTCCCAATCAGATTCCCAAGTTCCTTGTCATCTCTACCTTTAAGCCCAGACCTCTTACAAGTTCCAGAAAAATGAAGTTGTGGCTCGCACCACTGTCTATCAAGATGACAATAGGAACCCCACGAATCTCTCCTTCAATCCTTATAGTTTTGCTCTCTGACGACACTATCTTGTTGATCCCAAACACTCCCATAGTGCGACATTCAAAAGCATCCTCTTCACCCTCGGTACCCTCTTCTTAAATGGCTATTATTTCTCCATCGTCATTTAGGGTTTCGTTGTCATCCAATACTAACAACCGTAGCTGTCTCTCGGAGCACTGATGTATGGGATAAAATTTTTCTCCACATCTGAAACACAACCCTCTTGCCTTGCGATCCGTCAGCTCTTGATAGGAAATGTCCCGCAATCCTCGATTTTTCTCCATGGGTGCCCTTCTATCCCCGTCCGCTCGTCTAGTCGACACCGCTGGGTGAGATCTCGCCCCTTGGTTCGACGATCTGGCATGAAAGCTGTGGCCCGACAGTTCTCGAGGTGGACCCGACCCGGCATCTCCTCGACCCGCTCCATAACCCATGGTATTTGCATGGCCCCACCCTGTATGTGCTGGGTGAACCTGGTTATGACTTCTAAATCCAACTTCACTTATGTGATTCCAGGTACGTTATCGGGGAATAAACATTTCATAGCTTCTTTGGTCCCCGTACATCTCCTCCTCCACAGCCCTTGCAATTTTCATCATCTGGAATCGGTTGGATGGACTGAAGGTGCGCACTCTTCTTCGGATCTCGTTGCGCAACCCACTCATGAAGTAACCCATGAATTGTGCCTCCAGTAAGCGTCCTACCTAAGAAGACACAAACTCGAAAGCTTTGATGTACTCTTCTACTGAGCCCGTTTGATGTAAATCAGAGAGTTCATCAAAAGGGTTCTCAAACCTTCTGCCGCCATACCTGTCGATCAAAGCTTGCTTCAACTTCTCCCACGTTAGCTCAACTTCAGTCTCTCGAAGGAGGTTGAACCAGTGAATGGTCGGTCCTTCCATGCTTAATAAAGCCATTTTGATCTTCACCTCTTTCGAAGCTCCATAGACTTCGAAATAAATTTCTGCTCGGGTGATCTATCCTACTGGATCAGACCCATCGAACATAGGTAAGTCTACCTTTCTCACTAACATCCTGTACTCTTCCAAATTACCCAAAGAATGCTCTAACTGGACATTATACTGAGTGTGCTGAGGATCCCTATCTCCCCCCATATTCGACCTTCTCTCATAAGTCTCACTTCCTTGTCCCTCCTCTGGACGTTTGCCCATCATTTTACTCATTTCTACCAGTAATGCCCACTGCATCTCCCCCATAGGCATTCGCATTGATGATCGTATATCTTCTACCCTAGCTTCAAGACTAGCCATACGAGATTCCAATAGCTCAACTTTGTCTGACATCTTCGGTGGCATGAAGATGGATCTCTGAAGTGAAATAAAAACCAACAAGAAGCACTCTCCTGGTCCTTTCGATGAGTATCCGGCAGGTCAGACCAATGATAGAACTCTAGTCTTAGAGTACTAGAGATTTACTATATTGTTGCTATATATATCCGTAATGTGTAGGTATCATTACAATATATGAGTATGAAATAGCTCACTACCCAGAGTAGAAGTGCTCCTCAGAAGGTGAGAGTATCCTTCTGTCACACAAAGTTCCCACAATCTTCTTTACCCCTTCTTTCTCTCTCCCCTTGCCTAAAACCCCCTCTCCCAATACATTATGTTATCCCAACTACCTTGCCACCTCAGCTGACAACTAACTTCCTCCAGCCCCACTGTCCTTCCTTCTAGAATACACTTTCCATACTAACGGTTTATTCCCTTTGTTACTTATCTTTCAATTCATTCATTAACATTTGTGCGTGTTTTTGGTAGTTAGGAGGGTTTTGATGTTATGCATTCTGACTGCAATGCTCTTGGTCTATTACATTCCGTTGAACCTCCATTTGAGGATAGTAAATTGGAAGAATGGATTATCTCTATCGCAGAGGCAGCGATTAATAAATACAACGAGGATTACCAGGTTTGATAATTCGTTTTCATTCATCATGTATATATGTCATATTTGCCTGTATTATTTTAAATTTCATCTAGAAATATAAGGAGACGATCAAGGCAAATTACAACATTTTTCATGGATTAGTTTATTTTATAACTTTTAAGGCCACTCATGAAGATCAAGATATCAAGACTTTCGAGGCCAAAGTTTACAGGGATACTCTTGGACACCATAACTATGAAGATAGGGTTGAATTTGTCAGAATAAAGTCTTGAATTTAGGTTATTTTTACTTACTATGTACTCATTGC
>JAOSBP010006518.1:0-54248 GCA_027563825.1 Erythroxylum mucronatum | reverse complement strand
CGAGGGTATATACGACTTTTGATCATCTTGTCCTACGGACATTAGTTTTGGTACCTCAGTTTTGAGTTGGACAAAAATTGTTGTCTTCGTCCTTTGCGGACGGAACAAAAATTTTTGTCTTCGGTAAGCAAACGGGTTGAAGGACTGAATTTTTTTGTCTTCGTCATCCGTCCTCGCGTCCGAGGACGCCAACCAAACACAATGCAATGGGGAACTGTTTGAACACTAACCAGTTTACAGTCTCATGGCCCAAATAACAACAGTCATAAGAAATTCTGATTATAGATTTTTGAGGGATGATAATGCCAGCTCAACATTTCTTGATATCCGATCATGTACTGGTTCCTGCACCAAGAGCAATTACTTCTAATACGTAGAATTTGATTAAGACATCTCAAAGCATGCTTCAAACTTCCTGGCAGGCACGATAGAAATTACCTCTGTCGATGGTATCTCAAATTTGGAGTTTGTTATCGTCTCATACAAGAATATGTACCTGTCATCATATGGACATACCATTACCCACAATAAATCATCAGTTGAAGATTTCGTTAGGAACGAGAGAAGAAAAGAGAAGGGATTTCCTTCGTGAAAGTAGTGAACATTCAGTTCCATTGTGCTCAAGACATATAATCTGGAATGCAATGGACTCCAGATTTTGAAAATCAACTTGAAGTAGAAATCAACAGTACAAGTAATTTCCAATCTCTGGTACTCAAAAAATTTTCACAAGAAAAAGGATTTGGAATTTGACAATGTTCTTTCAATCAAATCTTGATCATACACGACTGCCAATATATATATATTTTCTTTTTAAAAGCTTGATGTTGATAAACCATGGAAAAAAATATAAGCTTGTTGTCAGAACCATACAAGATTCATCTATTTGCCATAAACATAAAATGATGCACATATTTCGGGAAGTGATAGGATTCTCAACATACTTCCCGACCAGGTTACCATGTATATTGATATCACCCCAAGGAAAATGTGATAGACCTCCGATTCGACGCACGTATTCTAGGAAAAGAAGGCCCATGAATGAGGGGACAGTTGCCTGATCCTAGAGTGAACATATGGCATTTTGTTATCTTTCCCTTTCATTACTTAATTGTTATTATGTTATGTTTGTTATGCCGTTATTTTCAAATCTGGAAAAGGTACATATAGGCTGTTGCTAGGAGTGAGAGAAACATGTGAATTTGGTTGTTGTTGAGGAGAGCCGCAGCCCTCTCGAAAGACTGCTACCTTTTTATGAAAATTCCCTTTTCAATAATACTACAAGAGTTGATTGAATCGTGTTGTTCTTTTACATAACGTAGTATCCTATCAGAAATTGGTATCAGAGCTAGAAAGCCACGCCTCCGAGACGGTAAAATGGAAGCGATTGGGAAAGAATTGGAAGGAATTAGAGAGGAGTTTAAGTAGGATTCCAGTAGTGGAAAGAGTTGTTGAGAGAAATTTGGAGATAGAGAAGACTCTCACCACTCTCTCCCAAGGAGTGACCCAAATAATGGCCACAATTAGTGAACAACAGAGAACGGAGCAAGGGGGAAGTAAATCTCTGGGTAAAGGAAAGAACCCTGAATGGGAAGAAGGGCCTAGCTCGGTTGAAAAAGAAAAGAATGAGAGTAACTATGGGAGTGGAAGAAATGGTAAGTGGTCACAGTGGCACATACCCAGCAGCAAATGAAAATGTTGGGCGGGAGATGTTTGGGAACTCAGAATCATGGTGTACTGGGAGGCGTCTTTGAAATGAATCGAATGAGCTAAGCTAAAAAGTTAATGGCGGCTGGAATCAGCTTCGAAGAGGATGCTCTCGCCTGGTTTCGATGGACTAATGTGAGAATACCATTCGGCAACTGGAGTGATTTAAAACAACAGTTGATTCAGAGGTTTGGCCAAACTCAAATTGGGAACTTGTGCAAAAGGTTTTTAGATATAAAACAATCTAGGTCAGTTGCCGACTATTGGAGGGAGTTTGAGAAACTCTTAGCACCGCTAACGACGCTGCCTGTGGAGGTGCTAGAATCCAATTTTGTGAAGGGGTGGAAGACAGAGACCAGAGCTGAGCTGAGCTGAGCTGAGTTTGATGAACCCGATGGGGCTTAAGGCCCTTATGAATACAACCCAAATGATTGAAGAAAAGAACTAGACCATCAAGCAAAAAGGAAGCACACTGAGACCTATTTCTCTTAAACCCAGTCAGTAGGGAGAAGGGAAAGCACTCATGGGTCGGAACATGAACCAAGAGGGAGACGCCAAGGCTTCAAACCGAGGAACCTTCTGGAGCACTCGGGTCATGCCGCAAACCCAAGAACCAGCGAGAACTTCCGCAGAAGGAAGCCGACGACAGATCCAACTCACTGATGTCAAGATCCAAGACAGAAGGGCACAGGGGTTGTGTTATTCGTGTGAAGAAAAGTACTAGTCAGGCCATGTATGTCAGAAGGAGCTTCAAATTTTGCTCATCACCGATGAAGAAAGAGAAGAGGAGGCGGTGGGTAAGGAATCGAAGGACAACGAGCAGATTTCAAGGGACAAGACTGAGAGTGCGGAAGTACACATGACGGAAGCTGTTGAACTATCCCTAAATTCGGTGCTTGGCCTGACCACACGAGGCATCATAAAGATGAGAGGGACGTTGGCTGGGAGAGACGTGACAGTGATAGTTGATTGTGGATCTACCCATAATTTATTATCTCTAGAGATCATTGAAGAAATACGGGTACCCCTCATTTCCACTTACAATTACGGGGTAATTATGGGTAATGGTATAGTAGTTAAAGGAAGGGGCATTTGCAAGGGAGTAAGGATTGAGGTTAAGGGAATAACAATTATTGAGGTTTTTCTGCCTCTAAAATTGGGCAATACCGATATAATTCTCGGTATGCAATGGCTGGGAAGTATTGGGAATATGGAGGTGAATTGGAGTAACCTAGTGATGGAATTTTGTGTTGATGGTTCTCGAGTGGTGCTAAAAGGGGACCCCTGTTTATGTAATACCGGAGTTTCGTTGAAGACCATGAATAAGGTAATACAACTAACCAATAGTTGCTTGTTTTATGAATGCAAACATGCCATGAAAGAGGGTACAAGTAAACTCGGCTTACCGCCAAGCTAGCTCACAAACAAGGTCCTCAGGAGCATCAGGAATGATCTAAAAGTTGCATCAAAGAAATAAGTGTCATAATCTACCTCAAATGCACAAATCTTAAATCCAAACTCAATTTATTAGTTAATTTACCTCATCTTCGTATGGATTACAGTGATCTTTGAACCACAACCTCAAGAATTCCTGAAAATTTCAACATGCCCTAGTTTTAGGACTAAATTACCGATTGCATGCCAGAGCACAAGGACTAAATTACAAAAAGAAAGGTTAAGGTCAGTTTACATGCCTTGTCAACATTTTCAGGTTCAAGACCATTCTGAAAGCGACCTTTGTAGGAGTGAGCAATCCAGTATCTACTCGAGTCAGGTGTATGCACCTAGAATTCAGCACAGGAAATTAAAACTCAACAAGTCATCAATTTGTTTGGGTCCGTGGTATACAAATGGTTGTATGTTGTATAGGACAAAGGAATAAGCAGGATGAATAATCCAATGAAAATAGTATTAAACCTCATCAATCAATAGAATTGAACCATCAGAATCTTTTCCAAATTCGTATTTTGTGTCTACTAGTATCAAGCCATGCTCCAAAGCCAAACGCTGCAACCCCAAAGAAATGGTAAGCATATTTATGTTTGCTATCATGGAAAACAATGAAGCATTAAACGGTACAACCATGGCATTATTTGCTCACTCTAAACAGACTTCTAAGGAAACTAAACAATGATAATTGTGAAGGGAGTTGGTTAGAGACAAGTTTTGTCACAACTTGGTTAATAAAGAAACAAGTAGCAATCATCCTCTGAAATAGAATCCTAGTTTGGATAAGTTATCGGTTATGAATTGCTACAAATATGTTGCAGGATTCTAGAAAACATCCCTTGATGACTCCCAAGTTCTAGGGGAAAACTTTTTCTGCAAGAAATAAGAGTCACCTGTCCATACTCAAACAACTTCAATGCTTTCCTACTGACAACATCGAAATCAGCCCAAGTCATTAGGCCACGCTTGACAATCTGCAGAGCAATGAAACAGATTACCGAAAAAGAGAATTGTTTTAAAGAAAGACCGTCAGGCAAGAAGCCCTACATTGAAGCTCAATTAAATGTCTATTCAAACCTCATCAGGAGTCACAGGGACATCATGATCTGCAGCCTTTGTTGTCGGAGTTAGTATATTTGCCGGTAGTTTTTGGTTTTTCGCAAGGCCTACAAATAGTTTTAGATCAGTAAACACCATTTGATGATATACCATTATACAGGCACACAACTCAAGAATTGGGAATCATACCATCTGGGAGAGCATTCCCACAGTAATTCCGGACACCATTCTTGTAGACAGTCCACAAAGATGTATCAGTACTTCCAGTCACATAGCCCCTAACTACATAACAGAAGGTAATCAAGAACAACAGAATTGATGACAGTGCATACAATGGTAAGTATATAGAAATGCTAAATTTGTAAGAAGCCCTTGCACTGGATGAGATGAACTACATGACCATTTTTCATGTTTCCCGTGGTACATATTCAACTAGAAAGAAGACAGACTTGGTTGCTTATTTTTACGACGTCAACCTTTTCTGACGTACTTTGCAACCTAACTTATCCTATTATCAACCAATCATGATAAAAGCTAAAGAATTTTGAATTTGGAGAAATGAGGTAAAGTAACGTAGATAACATAATTTCATAACAGCTTCATTTTGTCTTCCACATGTTATGTCCGCTAGGACCGCTACTACTGTTTTGTCTAATTTATTTATCTAAATAGTCAGTAAAACTCTTGATCTCAGAGATTAGTTATAATTCACACTATAAGCTTCTCTTTACCAAATTAATTAAGAAAAGATATGAACGTCATGTATACTTGAAAAAGCTTCCCAATCAAAATAAGTCCGAACAAAACCAACTACAGAAACAAGAAGCCAAAATCTTATTCCTGAAATACTCACCAACAAACTCAACAGGGAAAACTGAACATTTCTTTGCAATAGTGACATTTTTATCCGGGGCTGAAACAACTGCATTTGCAGTTATGTGCCTAGTTTTGTCAAACCACCACAGACTTGTTTCATTTAGAACCTAAAAGCAATGTCGTCATCATCAGTTTTCTGCGAATCTACTTTTAGAAACATCTGAACTAATCAAATTCTTAATGGAGCTTCTGAAGGATGGATAACTAGTAAAGCAAAACGACCTGGCCTTTGAAAGGAATAGAAGCCAGAATTCTATCAAATGCACTTTGCCGGTCAGTTGTAACCAACACCAGATAATCCCCGGCATGATAAGTATCTCTTACCTACAATGTCAAGCTGGTCAGTAATATTCCAATTTAGCATAAAAATTGAGTCTTATCTTGGACATATTTTGGAAATTTAGAATCAAGCATTGAAGGCAGTAGAATGAAACCCAGAAATACCTTGCCTCTGATTTTAGATTGGAGAGCGGGAACGGTCAAGTGAAGATTAGTCTCGGATAAACAATTAGAAAGTGACCCTTTGATGGCGTCAAGAACCTCTTCTTTCCGGCTACTATTGTTCAGATCATTAAGAGGCAAGCTTTGTGGGTGGGGTCGATTTTGTTTTGACCCCAATGACGCGTAGATTCTTGGGTACTTGTTTGATTTTCTGTTCGAAATCGGCTCAAAGGAATACATCAGACGAAAAGGGGCATCAGGTATCGAGAGCTTGGCGTCTTCAACAGGGGTTTTGGAAAGGTTTAAGATTTTCATACACTGAGCCATCTTCAGCCTCTGATGAGGGTTTAACTCTCTCCGAGGCCGCCACTTTATACCTTACTTACTGCGTCTCCCTCACGCCGCGCACGCCTCTTGACTCAAACCTTTCTCCTCTCTTTTACGGTTTTACCCCTCTTTCATTTCACCTTGCAACTATTTTGGTCTTTGTTAGTAGTATACATAATTATGAAGGGAACTCATGGTGATTAGAAGACCAACTCCGTACAAGAAAAATAATTAAGAAAAAGTTAATCATATTCAAAAAGTTAATTAAGAAAGACTTGCTATATCTTTTAACTTTAAACTAAAGAAATAACGTATTCAGTGTACAAGGCTTCTCGTTTTATAAAGTTACGCAGAAAGTCATAAGATAAGCAAACTTCTTTTTATATTACAAAAGAATTGTTTATGTTAATTATGATCTTATGGCCACAAAGAAGAAAATTTACTAATTATTTCATGACTTACCCTGTAATTCCTCAATAGTGGCTCATTTTTCGAAGCAAATATTTCTGATATTGTCTAAGATCAGATCCAAATTTACCTATCTATGAGTCTGAGTAAATGACTCATAGGTCTTAAGATAATCGGGCGAAGCCTGAACCTGAGTTATCCAAAAAAAAAAAACTAAGACTTAATATCATAAATTAAATAATATTTTCACCCTGTAAAAAAATTTGAAAACAAAGACCAAATAAAAAGAGGCTATGCATTAATTTAAAGTTAATTAATTAAAAAAGTGTCAAATTTTAATATTTTTAATATTTATTTTCAAATTTTTAGTTAATATCTATATTTTTAAAATACAAATAATTTAATTTTAAAATTATTTTATTAATGTAATTAATAATATAATATAATATTACATCATCTTTAACTTTCATTAACATGATTTTTGAATGTTTGGTGGTTATGTGTTTAATTTATTTAATATTTAAAAGTATGTGAAAAATATAATATTATTTTTTATAGATATTATTTTATTAATTTTATTAATAAAAATTAATTAAATTAATTTTCAATTTTTAGATATTTAATTAAAATAAATAAATTTTTGTAGTCTTGAGTTTAACTTCGAGGTTCTTTTTTTTTTTTGAAACGTTGGCATGTGCACTCAGCGCATATTATTCATGTCCAAAAATAAAACGCCATACAGAAAATGAGGAGGGCATACCCCCCATTCAAAATCAGACATAGAATTGGCCGCCCTAGCGATCCCATGGACAACCTGATTCGCTGATCTCTTAACAAAAGCAGTGGAAATAAACTTATGCTCGTGAAGAAGAGCTTTACAATCCTCAATAATCGTGGAAAAATAAGATGAAAAATTATGTATGGATGTCAAGAATTGAGTAATGATTTGACAATCCGTTTCCACGCAAATAGGAACATAAGAAAGATCTTTTATCCAGCTTAATGCCTCCCGAAAGCATAATGCTTCACCGAGTTGAGGGTCCCTCCATCCCAGTAAGATCATTAACTTGCCCGTACAGTTGAGTCCTTTGCAGTCACAGATCACCATTCCTAATCCAAAGCAACCAGAGGATAAAAGTGCCACATCGACATTGCATTTAAAGTGATTCGGTGGTGGTGCTTGCCATTTGGATGGATATATGGATGGAAGCTTGGCTGAGGAGTTGGTTCGCCGATGCTGTGCAGTCGTCCATTCTACTAAGGACGTGGTGGCTTGTCGAAAAATTGAGGAGGGATACTTTTAACTTTGTTAATATACAAAAAATATCATTTAAAGATGGTTGTTTGTGACTACTATTGAGACTGATGTTATTGAGATTGATAGCATACTATTTATAAATCACCATCTAAATCATAGTCAAGAAATTTCTTTTACTTACATTTTAACTAAAGCGAGGAACATGGACATGTTGTAATTACCAAAAGTTGGGAGCAGGAACAACACGACTCAACTCTTTTTTTTGCCAAAAACGATCCTTAGATGTTATTTTGATATATTAATTGGAATTATTTCTTTTGTTTTGGATATATTTTGTTGTTTAAATATGAAAATTAATATTTGTTTTATTTTAAGAGATAGAAAGTGACGGTTGCGAACATTATTAGTGAAAAATTGTTAGTCGCGAACCAGACTGGTTTCTGATTTGGTTCTACTTTTAATCGTTGGGAATTAAAACCGGTAACCAGATGCATCTTCTTCTCTTACGCCCAAACAACAAATCTTCCTAGCTGACCTGATAGCCCCTAACCAGTGTAGTTTCATCCCTGAGCGCAAGATTACGGACAATATCATTATTACCCAGGAAGTCCTTCATACCATGCGCCAGAAAACTGGGAAAATGGGATTTATGGCTCTTAAAGTCGATCTGGAGAAGGCGTATGACCGCCTGTCTTGGGCTTTCATTCAAGAGACCCTCATAGACGTCGGGCTTCCAACGTCGCTAATTACTCTCCTCATGCAATGCATCTCCACGGTCTCCTTTCAGGTTAACTGGAATGGGGACCTCAGCGACGCCTTCAGCCCTTCTCGGGGCATTCGTCAGGGCGACCCGATCTCACCCTACCTCTTTGTCCTCTGTCTCGAACGGTTAGGTCACTCCATTACTCAAGCGGTGACACAAGGATGTTGAAAACCTATCAAACTGAGCCGTACTGGTCCCTCTATCACCCACTTGTTTTTTGCCGATGATCTCATTCTCTTCGCTGAAGCTTCCCTTGAGCAAGCTTTTGTTATCCGGAACCTCCTTGATTCTTTCTGTACAGCGTCGGGCTAATACGTCAGCAACGATAAGTCCTGATGTTACTTTTCAAAGAACACTCCGCTGGTGCTGGCGAAGCGTTTAAGCCTTGCCCTCAATTTCAGACCGACTAACGACCTCGGTCGCTACCTAGACCTTCCTCAACTGCATGAACGGGCCAGCCGTCGAACCTATCAATACATTTTGGACAACGCCCAACGCCGACTCTCAGGCTAGTCAGCACATCTCCTAGTACTTGCAGGGCGCACCACTTTGACACAGTCTATGATCTCAGCCCTCCCCACTTATACTATGTAGACTGTTCGCTTACCGCGCAGTCTATATGATGATCTAGAGAAGCTGATGCGACAATTTGCGTGGGGAGCTTTGGGAGGGAAAATGCGAGTTCACTTAGTCTCGTGGGAGGAAGTCTGCAAATTAGGTTGGGATTTGATTACCAAACCCATGCCCTATGGGTCCAGATTCTCTTCGCCAAATATGGCTTTGATGCTACTAATCTCCCCTCCCATTTGGAGGCTAAAGGTGGCTCGATTATTTGGAAGAGTTTAAAAGCCATTTGGCCCCTTGTACTTCAGGGGATGTCATGGCAGCTTGGCGACGGTACGCGCACTTGCTTTTGGGTTGACCCCTGGTTGGCAAGATTTGGACTGCTGATCTCCCATGTCATTTCCCCGGTCCCTCCATCCACTCTTCAACTCAGTGTTCGCCATTTTATGGACGCCAATGGTAATTGGCAGAGGGCTGCTCTTCAGGCGTATCTCCCCCCGCCGATTATCCGAGCACTCCTTGGCACATTTCCCTCGAAACCTTACCTCGGTCCGGATAAACTTATCTGGGGACGTTTCGACACTGGTACGTTTACAGTGGCTTCCACTTACGCTATGATCCATGACGAGGGCGGCGATACTTCACCAGGATTTTGGAAAGCTATATGGCATTGGTCGGGACCCCAACGTATACGGCCATTTCTCTAGCTTCTGGCCCATGATCGTTTACTAACCAACCAACAACGTGTCAGGAGGCATTTCACTACCGATAGAGGTTGCTACCACTGCCACCTCGATGAAACCTCTATTCATGTGCTGCGCGATTGCGACAAAGCTCGCCGTGTGTGGAACCACTTTCCTCCTTCCCTGCTCCCCCCTGCCTTCTACACTCTGCAGCCCCGGGATTGGCTCACTCAAAACCTCCGTCACCACCGGCAGGTCTTCGGGCACGCCTGGCCGATCCTGTTTGGAACTACTTGTTGGTTCCTATGGACATGGCGCAATCAGACACTCTTTGATGTGCATTTTACTTAGCCTTCCTCGCCTCATTCTCTCATTTTGTCTTTTGCAGGACTGATCCGCCAGGCCGCAGAGTGGCACTGTTAAGCTGGTACCGGCCCCCCACCCCGCCAAGTACACATGACCAGCTGGAACAAACCGCCTTCTGGATGGGTCAAACTCAATACTGATGGTACAAGCAACCATGTTACGTCCTCAGCCACAGTAGGAGGTCTTATTCGAGACACTGACGACAACTAGCTCGGAGGCTTCTCTCAACACCTTGGCTTGTGCTCATCGCTCAATGCCGAACTCTGGGGAGTCTACACTGGCCTCACACTGACATGGAATCTAGGCTACCATCGAGTGGAACTAGAAGTGGACTCGACAACGATGAACAGTCTCCTTTCATTAGCAGCCGACCGGGCTCACACCCACAACTCTATCGTCCTGGGCATCGACGAGCTGTTCCACCAGAATTGGACTGCTGTTCATCGACATATTTATCGAAAGAGCAACAAATGCGCTGACTGAATGGCGCACTACGCGGAACATGTAGATGTAGGGGTCACCCAATTTGACACTCCACCCATCGGATGCCACTTTTTTCTCACCGAGGATAGATCGGGGATCTATTTCCCTCGGCTCCTTCTATAATTTTCAGTTTTAGTTTCCCTTTACCAAAAAAAATAAGTATAGAAAGATGATATTTTTGTGCAATTAACACTTAGAATCAACCTATCGCAGTGACAATTAATTTGGAACCAAGATTGAGCAAATTGGTAGCTGAGTTTGGTACCAAAAACTTTAAATAAGTTGAGAGATTTCTTAAAGTATCAAATGTAATCTTCACTCTAATAGACCATGGAAGAGGGAGAATTGAGTAAGAATAACAACCACAACAACTCAGCTTTCATCACCATCTTCAACAACACTCCATCTCTGAAAAAATGAGGATTGATGTTAACTAAATCTCCAAACAAAAAAAAAGAAGAATAACTAAATCTCGGAATAAAAAGAAAGAACCCAAAATCCAAGTTATCTTTAAGGAAATGAGAGGTATAATTGGCAGAAGCAGAGAAATTTCTTGGTAGGGTTGATAGGTTCAAGGTTAAAGTGGAGTTGGGGTTTGGCTACGGGAGAGGAAAAATAAAAGTTCAGAGATGGTTGTAAATGTTTTTGATAAAAGGGTTAATATGAACGATGGTGCTTGACTACAAAGAGGAAAAAGAAAGTTGTTTAGAGATGTTTGCAAATGCTTCTCATAAAAACTGGAACTTAAATATTGGGAGAAGAAAAGGTTGATGGGACATGTGAGGATAGAAATTAAGAGGATGTAGCTTCACGTTACATCCATAAGCAATAGTTACAAGTTAGTTTTCGTATTTTTATATCATTCTTATGATGTTTTTCTTTTCCTTTTTACATTTACTTATGTTCTCTTAAGAATTTTTTTTATTTTTAATTAAAAGATATTTTTCTTAAATTTTAGTTACAAAATATTGAAAAAATTCAATTACACACCATATAAATATTAATAGACTAATAAAATATATTTAAAATGATAATTTAATTTAATTCTTAAATTTGACTTAATTAATTTAATTTAATGTAATTAATTAATAATTTAAAACAATTGTAATAAATTATTAATTTGTATCAAATTTAATTAGTTCGATATAAATTTAAAATTTGAGTTAGAGCACCATATAAGTAACATTTGATTAATTTATATATAATATTTATGTCACATATATTTTAACACTATATTTTTAAGTGAAATCTAAAAACGGGATTGTTCTAAAAAATAAAAATTATTTGAGTGTAGTATAAAAAGTTAATGTAAATACTTTTGATGAAAGCGCAACTTAAAAGTCTTTAAATAGAATAGGAGAATTTGAAACTTTTGAGAATAATGAGACATAACCACCTTTATAAATATAACTTTTATTTTATTATTTTTAAGTTTTATATTAGACTCAATTTTAGTTTGAATATTAAATTTGATTTATTATGAGTACATATATAATAATAGACATTGACGTATTTTTTATTTCAATAAAATAATTTATTTTTACTTACTATTATTTTTATTTATTATTTATTATATGTCGGTTTTATAGCGGTTTAATACTGGTTAAACCTTTCTTTTAACCGGTTCAATGTTAGGTCCAATTTTTAAAATATTGGTTATAACTTTGTGAGGTTTTGTTCTAAACTTTTATTCATGTTCATGTATTTCTTGTTTTGAGTTCTTATATTTGATGAATAATTAATATTGATTAATCTGACAAATTAATTTGATGTCGATTATTCTATAATTATCCATGAATTCAATGATTCGTAATTGTCATGAAGGATTGGTAACAAATATATTATTTATGAATTTGCATATTTAACTTATGATAAACAAAAAAAACTAATTTGAATAATTGTATCTATCTCAATTATTTAATTTAGGGTTTAGTCTTTCTTACTACGCTTATTGTTATTATTTAATTAATATGGAATGCAATCATACCCAGTCAATTGATGGTAAGTTTTTGTTTGGATGTTGGGTTTGAACCATTTAATTTAGGAAAATTTAGACTTATTATAACTATACTAATATGTTTTAGACTAACAGCTTGAATAGTGACAATTATTTTGCTTAGACCAATGATCAATGTTATAATTAGATGAGATCTTTCACTTGAATTGAATGTAAGTACTTTTGAATTTCTTACTTTTATATTTAGTTGATTTATTTTGAATTCTTGTTAATTTTAGTTAGCTAGTTATCATCATCATCACACCCAGTCCCAATCCCGCACCACTGTGGGGTCTGGGGATGTCTGATAGTACGCAACCTTACACCTATAGAGTAGAGAGTCTGTTACCGATAGACGCACTTGCAAATATGACATGACATGAAAAAAAGGTGATGCAGGTTAAAAAGAGTAAAGAAATAAAACATATATATATATATATATATATATATTATACATAAAATAAAATAAAATACCTAATATGGTGCCAAAATCTGCCAATACCTGATAAGCTGCAAAGTATGACTCTTCATGTCTCAAGTTATTTTAAGGATCCTTGCTCAGTAGCCATGTGAGTATGAACAATCCAAAGGTATCGGATGGCCTCGAATGACCTTTCCCTATACATCAGAGCTGAAAAGCCAAGTTGTACGACAGAAAGACTTGTCTATGACTTGTAACTAGAAAAGACAGATTGGACACTAGGGTTAAACTTCCTAAGCGGTAGATACGTTGTCAGAGCTTTACAGTAAACGACTTCCAATAATTATCACAACTGTTTTAAAGGATATCCATTACCCACATCCTAGCACGTCAAAATTTTCTGTTTCTGGCCAATTCCTCGGTAAGGGCCAACTATGTCATATCCTTATTGATCACTTCCCTCTAATTCTTGTTTGGCCTTTCTTTTCTCCTCTTACAGTCACGAAGGGTTATTTTCTCACAGCGTCACACAGGAGCATCAGGATGCCTCTTGCTCACATGCTCAAATCACCTAAGCCTAGTTTGTCACAACTTGTCGGCAATATTAGCCATATGTAGTTTGTCTCTCACCGTATGATTCTGGACCTTATATCTTCTCGTAATGTCACACATCCACAGGAGCATTCACATCTCAGCTACCAACAACTTACTTCTTTGTCCACGTTTGGTGAGCCAACACTCCACTTCATATAATATGGTTAGCCGAATCATCATTCTATAAAATTTCTCTTTAAGCTTTAATGGAATCTTCTTATCACATAAGACCGCTGATGCGTTTCGCCATTTAACCCACCCAGATTTGATACGATGGACTACATCGACATCAATATTACCATCACTCTGAATGATAGACCTGAGGTATTTAAAACTCGATTTTTATGGTATAACGTCAGTACAAATTGCTACGGCCACCTTATAGACTATCTGGCTTCCTAAAAAGTTGCATTCTAAGTACTCCATCTTAGTCCTGCTCATTTTAAAACCTTTCGACTCTAATGTTTCTCTCCAACATTCTAAGTTGAAATTGACCCCCTCTCTGGTCTCATCTACGAGGACAATATCGTTAGCAAATAACATATACTAAGGTACCTCTCCTTGAATATGTTTGGTAAGCTCATCTATCACTAATGCAAATAGAAAAGGGCTTAAGGCGGAGCCTTGGTGTAGCCCAATATCAATAGAAAAGTTTCCGTCTTGCCTCCTATTGTCCGTACGCTCGTCATTGCTCCTTCATACATATCCCTAATTACTCGTATATAGGTTATAGGAATTCTCTTTGCCTCCAAACACCTCCACAAAATATCCCTAGGAACCCTATCATATGTCTTCTCCAAGTTAATAAAAACTATATGCAAATTCTGTTTTCGTTCCCTGTAGCATTCCATTTGCCTACGGAGGAGATGTATCACTTCTGTCATGAACCTACAAGGTATAAAGCTAAATTGGTTGGTTGATATAGAAGCTGCTCTCCAGACTCTCTTCTTAATCAACTCTCCGAACTCTCTTCTCAATCACCTTCTCCCACAGCTTTATGGTGTGACTTAGTAGTTTAATGCCTCTATATTTATGACAATGTTGGATGTCCCTTTTGGCCTTGTATAATGGAATCAACCTACTCAATCTCCATTCATCCAACATTTTTGCTTACTCAAGGATCACATTAAAAAGCTGAACTAGCACTCAATACCGACAACTCCTATTCTCTTCCATAACTCTATGGAGATCTCATCCGGCCCTATTGCCCTTTCGCTCTCCATCTCCCTCAAAGCCTTTGTAATTTCTTCCTTTATGACCCTTTCACATCGAGACCAGTTATGAAAAAGCTTCGACATAGAGGGGTCACCTAACTCTATATTGTTCAAGATGCCTTCATTATACAGGCCAACAAAGTATCTCTGCTATCTATTCTTGATGGCATAGGCCTCCATGAGTATCTGCCCTACCTTATCTCGTATATAACAGACTTGGTTGAAATCCCTCATCTTACATGCCCTATCTCGTGTCAACTTGAAAATTTTTTGTGCTCCCCTGTTAGTATCCAAACTCCTGTACAAAGTCTCGTAAGCTTCGCCTTTAGCCACTGAAATTGTCTTCTTTGCCTTCTTCTTTGCTAGTTTGTACCTTACTCTATTAGTTTCCTACTTCGCCTCTATTGTACTAGCTAATAGAGCTTTGTATGCTCTCTTTTTCGCCTTCACCGTTCCCTGAACCACTTCCGATTACCACCAAGATTCCATCTGCGCACCCCACGACCCTTTAGAAACTTCCATGAGTTTTGTGGCGGTTGCTCTTACCAAGGGAGCTACCCCCTCCCACATCCAATTAGCATCCCCTCTCATGGACCATGCGGCTCCATATAGGATTCGAGTCAAAAATTGTTCCATCATGTCCCCTTTTAGATTCTACCATCTAATTTTACGATATCGCTTAGTAAATTGTTGCGTCATTCATCCCTTCACTTCTAGATCCAAATCCAACAATCTATGCTTGGTTGCTAAGCATGTGGTTGGAAGCACTTTGCAATGCTTGCACCATGCTCTGACTCTCCTCCTGATAAGGAAATAATCAATTTATATCTTGGTCGTGCTACTCTTAAACGTCACTAGGTGCGCCTCATTTTTCTTAAATAAGGAATTTGCTATCACTAACTCAAACGCCTAATTTTCCCACTTTCATTTCTAATGTCGTACCCAAAGGCCCCGTGAGTCCCCGTATATCCATCTGAAACAGTTCTTATATGCCTATTAAAATCACCTCCTAAGATAACCTGCTTAGTATTAGGGATTTGCTCGATCACTCCATCTAGCGTCGCCGAGAATTAAACCAGCTCGAGGTGCATACGTACACACTAAATTGAGAACACCATTGCTAATAATTATCTTAGCCACCATAATCCTATCATTTATCCTTGTGATCTCCGCCACTTGATTTGTAAGTTCCTTGACCACTAGGATACCTACCTCATTCTGCCTCCGCAGACCCCCCGAGTACCATCGTTTGAATCCTCCTATCTTATTTGCTTTAACTCCCGACCACTTGGTCTCTTGAATGCAGGCTATTTGTATCTTATACTTGTCTAAAATCTCTACTAATTCTAAAGACTTCTCCGTAAGGGTCCCAATAAGCCTATTCTTAGTCTATCATCACCTTTTTTATTCTTGCATGCGGAATGCACTGAAAAGCTTGCTCATATCCCATCTGTGAGATTCAAAGCCATCCCTCCTAAGTCACGGCCCCACACTTTGTCGCAGGTTCTTCCCAAAAAGCCCATGAGATTCCCAAAGTACACACGATCTTGAGAACAGAAAAGGAGAAGAGTCAATTGGCTCGAAAAGAGACCACGAAGGAGAGAAAGTAGCACAACTACAAACCTGTCAGAGGTAAACACTAAAAGCATAGGCACTCTAAATCGAACGTATTAAAGAGAAGCAAAAGGACTATAAAAGAAAAAACTAAGAAAAAGGAAAGAAAATAATAATAATAATAATACAAAAAGGTTATAAAAAAGATCCGGCTAGTTTATCTGTAGAAGTCCAGTATCTTAAATGTCAGAATCAAACAAGCACTAGAACCAACCACGAGAAATTAAATTGCCAAACAAAGAAGGAAGGTGGAGTGACAAATAATACCAAGCATGAAAACGGTAGCATAAGGGTGACGAAGTCGCGATTTAAAAGGAGCAAACAATAATAATAACTAGGGAAGCATGCAAAGAAAGAATCGTGGTTCAAAAGAGGGCAAGTTTTACCATGCTTGACAGAGTCTAACCCTATGTTTGGATAGTGTCCCCGGGGACGGGGACGGTGGACAAGATAGGAAAATCCTGTCTCCAAAGCCGTTTGGTTGGCTGTCCCTGCCGTCCTGTCTACCGTCCTCAGGAGACAGAGACATGTTTTTTTGTCCCTCCCAAAATGGGAGGACAGGGACAACGTGTCCCTGTCTCCGCAACATATCAACCTTCGTTTGACACTACTGCCCTGACTCCTTCGTCCCAGGCTACCCCCGACTCCTTCGCCACTCTGTCTTGGATTTAGTCGCTGCCCTTCATCGTAAGCTTTCTCTATTCTGTTGGATCTCGTCCTTCTCTGATCTGCCTTAGAAGTTTTCTGGTTCATCAGAAACATTTATCTTTTTGGTGGTTGAAGAGTTGCTGATTTTTCGTTTTCAGTTTCTAATTGTAAGCTCAATGGATGGTTCTGGGAAATGGTACAAATCGCTATTGCCTCTCAAGAAGCCATCAAGAGTCGACCATGTAATCATTGAACTCGAAGAAAATTACTTACCCATTTGTTCTCTTCCGTTTTGGTTTTGATTCTTATGCTCTGTTTTTTGCTGTGTTAAAGAAAAAACAGAGTGACACTAAGGAAAAGAAGAAGTGGAGGCTATGGAGGACCTCATCGGAAGGGATAATCTCATCCTCTTCAAAGGGGCCCAAAAGGGTTTACGTAGAAGGATCAGAGTCGTTGGATTCTTATTTTGTTGTCGACGAGTCGTTGGCTGCTGCTATGGCTACTGTTGCCAGGGCTGCCCCAAGAGATTTCATGCTGGTCAAGCAAGAATGGGCTGCCATTCGGATTCAATCCGCTTTCCGAGGACTATTGGTAAATTGTGTTTTTGTTATTCTGCGAATTTTGATGCTATATTGTGTGTGATGCTTACCAATTTGTTATGAAGTTTAAGTCTTTAGTCCGAAATCTCATGTATGATTGGGTTCCCATGTTCCACTTATTGTGTTTGAAGGTTAAATGGTTACGTTTTGAAACATAGTCGGCTATTAGTTAAAGATAGTAAAGAAAGGAATTAGAATGGATGGTGTAGAAGGTGAAGTTTCAGGATGGGTGGATAGAGAAATGAAACCTATCTGAAATATCAGAATCTAGTTTTCAGTTGACGATTTCTTATCCAGCTAGAGAAGTTTCATCAGTCTGATTCAGATATGGTGGTGGTGGTGGTATATAATTGCAGGCAAGGCGGGCTTTGCGGGCCTTGAAGGCGGTGGTAAGGATTCAAGCTATATTTCGCGGTAGGCAGGTGCGAAAGCAAGCTGCTGTAACACTGAGATGTATGCAAGCTCTTGTTCGGGTTCAGGCTCGAGTTAGGGCAGGGAATGTGAAGATGCCTCAGGAAGGCAAAGCTATGGATAAGTTTTTGGATGATTACAGCAACCAGGATGATCCCACCAAGCATGCAGAGGTAATAATAAAGCTAAAAACTCCCGGCTTTTAGTTCTTCAACATACGTAGTAAGAAGCTGAAGTTCGCTAAAAATTTCAAAATTTTCAGGAAGGATGGTGTGATAGTCCAGGAACAGTAGAGGAAGTTAGAGCAAAGTTAAGAATGAAGCATGAAGGAGCTATCAAGAGGGAGAGAGCGTATGCTTACTCCGTTTCTCAACAGGTAATGAAGTTGAAAAGAATCGAAAGTCAATACTTGCCCTTTTCTTTGTTTTGGCTCGTTTAGTTAATTTAGTTAATGGAATGTGTGAAGAAGGTATAATTTAGCTACTAGCTACCACAATTGACATGTGTGCAAGCCTTTGTTTCTGTTGTTTAAGTGTCCCATGTATTTTTCTGCTTTCAGCCTTCAAGATCATGTGCTAGTCCAAATAGAAGGACAAAAAACTCAGCTTTTTTGTACAAGGATCAGAGGCTTAGTAATGGTAGTCCTGGAAGGAGCTTATTAGAAAGTTGGATGGCTGCGAAGCCATGGGAAAATAGATTGATGGAAGAAGAAATTCATACAGACTTATCAGGGACTTTCTTTCCTAGGAAAAGTGAAGAAGGTTCTGCACATTTTTCTGAATATGACACAGTAAAAGTAAGGAAAAACAATGTCTCAACCAGAATTCATGCTAAACCTCCTGAGATTGGGCAAGCTATTCGATCATCTTCGGCTCCAAGTTACGAATTCATTCATGATGAGAGCTCGGACTCAACTTCTACATCATTTTCTCCAATTCCAATGACCAGCAACACCATAGAGGTGGACAGGGTTGAGGAATGTTATAGCCAAAAGCCAAGCTACATGAACCTGACAGAGTCAAATAAGGCTAAGCACAAAGGTTGCAGCTACTATCCTCACAATATGAAAAGGCATTTTCTGGCGAATCAGTTTCAAATGAGGCCAATGACACTTTCTGATGGAGACACAAAAACAAGTGTGAGCTCAAATCCTTCAGTTAATTACTGCAAGGACCTTTACCCGACACTACCATTTGGTAGGCATGATGAAATTCGAACACGGCTTTACTAAGCAATACCATTACTGCTTCTGCAAATGGAGTTAACAAAGTTTTACATAAGTTCTTGGTTCATGCATTAATGACTTCAACTACTTGTTGCGCCCTTTTATGGTTCTGAAGCCATTCTCAAGTCATAGAGATCCACATTAGAAGAATTGGTGCTGAAAAAGAGCATTTTCAATCTGAATTGGTGATTGGATATGTTTTTGAATCAGGTTGTGTCATATGTTTTGGATTGACTATGGTAATGGGATGAAAATATCCTAGGAAGCTTGTAAAAGTCACAGTGAAAGACTTGCTCATTTATGTTTGTGATTTCTGACTTTTCAGTGCAACTAAGATTGTGCAGTTCAATACATACAACTAGTTTGTGTTCCCTGATTTCTTTTATTACAGAAGAGATTGAGATTATCGGCTTAGTTTATATAATTATCTCGAGACTATTTACACATCAAATCTTCTGTGCCTGAAAGGGTATTCCAACTCTCTGTCAGCCAATTTTATCCACAAATGCGTGTGAGTCTCACATAAATATGTAGATGAGATTTAATAGAACAGGGTAAAAACTGATTTGCGGAAACAAAAGATCTAGTTCTAATTATTTAGTAGATAAATTTTGTTGGTACACAGCCAGTTTCTAGAAGTTGGCAAGCTCTTTGTTAGAGATCCTGGAGCCAATTAGCGTGATTGTATAAAGTATTTCATCAAATGACTGATCCTAATAAACTAAAAACAGAAGAGAACAAGTTGATACAAGTATGAACTAATGATACTCATTCCTGACAAGCCTAAATATCTCATCTTGTAAAGAGACTCCATAATGGCAAAAAGGCTTCGACCAGCTCAATGGCAAAAAAGCTTCGACAAGCTCAAATTCCGACTTGATCGAAGTTTAAACCGTGCTAAAGATTTGGAGAGCCTACCTCAATTTTGATTTGATATTTAAATTTTGATTTGAATTTCGTTCAAACTTTTATTTTTTGATTTATAATTTTATCACCCTGTAAAAGAATTCTAAATGATTATCAACCATAACAAGACACATGAATAAATGCCTAACGAAGAGTACAGTGCGATGAGGGTTAATGAAAAAGAACAAGAAAGTTGATTGCTTATATAGGAAAATGACAAAACTATATTCTGGGCATCCTACAATTTGAAATGCTTTGGGGTTACTAAAATAGTTTCATGGCAACTGTGCATATTTTATTACAAGGGTAATTTTGAAAAAAAATATTACAAGTCATTCCATTCCATTCATTTTTAGTATCACTTCCAAACAATGGTCAAAGGAGTTTCTCTCTTATTTTATTTAAACTTCCAAACAATGGAGTGACCCATTTCATTCCACTCCATTTCATTCCGTTCCATTAATTGCCATTCTATTCCATTCTATCCTAAACTTCCAAACATACCCTTAGATCTGGCTCAGTCCATTATCGTCTCTTCACTTGAGCACCTGCTCTGTTCTCGTGGTCACATTTCACGGGCAAGCCTGTAGATTAGAGCATTAACCATGGCTACTTTTAGCTCAAAAATTCTAGTCAATTATTGCTGCGCCTACCATATACTCGTGACAAAAAAATGTACAACATAAGCCATGTAACAAGCTAAATCTGTCATTTTCTGATGTTTTCCGACAGCTATGAGTTCGAGGAGAATAATATAAAGATACAGGAGTCCTAAACATCAGCTCCAAACTCTGAGATGGTATAGTACACAGTAAGCGAATAACTTTCTTTTTTACAGGAACTTGATAAGATTTGACATGATTTGATTAGGGATCGTTGAGCTTTATGGCTTGGTCCTCGGACCGTACTTAAACAATGATTTTGCCTGGAATAATATCATAATTAGGCACTGAATGATCATCATCATACGGTCAAGTTTGATGTAAATAACTAAGTATGATGGATATAAGAGCGATCCATCAAACATTATGGTCCCGTCATTCACGCTGAGTACCACAAAAATGAGCTGATTAATCATTCTATATTGTCTAAACAAGAGAAAGGAAAGGAATAATATGTACTAATGAGTTTTGAGAAAGACTACACAAAGAAACAGTTCGTGGGTCAATTTCATAACTAAGAAAAACGTATTTATGGAAGTTTTGTGCAGTGTCTTTGATCTGTTAAAAGTTTTTGACTTCTTTCCATTGCATGGCATAACCGTATGAGCTCTGTCACTAAGGAGTCTTCTCATAGGAATTCGAACTAACCAAAATGCAGAGGAGGAAATTTTGTTGGATTTCTAGCTATTAGGTGGGGTATCTTGAAATGGAGAACAGAAAAGGGTATCAGATGCTTTCTTCGAATTTCAGTAAATAACTGAACTTTCTTTCATGGGGATTGCCATGAAGAGAAGGAAAGTTCAGTAGGTCAAGTGGGGTCTTTTGGTTTAGCTTTTTCCTCGAGTAATTTGAGTAGGGACACTGATAGATGTTCATATAAAGAATTTTTTTAGTCTCCATGTACAAGAAAATTTATATGCATCTCTTGAGCAAATTGTTCAGTTTTTTGTCTTTTCTGCAGTACCAAGCTCCAGTCTTTTGATTTCTAATGGAGTCAGCCATTGTTGTTTTCATTTCTAGGCATGCAAGTAAGCTAACTTAGGAGCCATTGCAAGAGGACAAAAGAAGAAAAAAACAGCAGGAAAAAATCAAAGATGAGCAGCTGCAGAAAAAATGCTGCCACTTCAGTATAGATATGAAATGAGGATAGCTGGTTAGAAATGAGGATCCTGCAATCATCATCTATATCGAAATTAGGCCTTGTAAACATCGTCTATATCGAAGTTATCACTTGATTATGAAGAGTAATTTATGTTAACCATAAATTCTAATGTATTTTTGACCATTCAAATGTCTTATTATTTGGATTAAGGACATAATAATAATGTCTAATCCAAACTAACATCAAAGAACTCTATTCCTCTCAAAAGAAAAATATGTGAGTGACAATGACTCATACCAAAACCAATCTTCTCTTAAGAGAAGACAAAGACTTGACCTAGCCATTTCTTGCATGTACTTGCAATTGATTCCTCAATATAAGCTGGGAAAAGACAAATTTCATACACAGCTAGTGTCCTCTGATGGCTCACCAAATAAAGCAAAGCAGTCTGGTGCTATTAATTGTTGCATGTGCAACATTAAATCAAAAGAATCTTGTTTGGTCTTCAGTTTCTTCCATCTCAAGCATTGCCACCTTTTTTTGCTTTCAGAAGCAAGCCTGGTTAATTTTTCTTAATTTAAGATTAATATTTCACCTTTGTATAGAGAAATGATATTAAAAAAAAGCTTTCAAAAGTACTCTTAGCCTCTGTTTGGTTAGGCTTGTACCAGTAGAGTTTCTTTTTGTAGATCTTTTCTAATAAGAAATTTTATAAGAAGTCAGTTGATTATTTGGCTATCATATTTTTAAAAAGAACTTTTTTGAAAGAGCTTTATAAGGTAGATTGTTTGGTAACAGAAAAATAAAAAGCACTTTTAATTTTAGCTATATTTTATTTTGTAATAAAAATTATTTATGCATATAAAAATTATTTAAAGTATATTAAACAATATGCAAAGCACAATATATTAATTATTATATAATTTTAACCCATATAAAACATAAATGAAGATATATCTAACCAAGTCTTTTATATGGATTATAACATAAGTAAAACAAATATAAAATAAATATTACAATATATTAAAAAGTCAAATAATATTATATAAATCCTAAAATAAACGTAAAGATGAGTTTGTGGATATTGTGAGAATTATGTGTAAAACATAAGGGCAAAAAGAACTAAAAAATAGGTTCATTAATTATTATGAAAAATCTTCTTGAAAAAGCTATTTGATATGCTTTTTTGATAAGCTCCAAATTTGAGCTTCTTAAAAAGCTATATTTTGACTGTCAAAAAAGTCATATTTATTAAAGAAGTGCTTTTTTATTTTACAATCAACAATCATTTTTTTTTAAAAAAGACTTTTGTAACAAAGAAAAGTAATTATTAATCACTTTCCAAAAGGCTATCCAAACAGGCAATTAGTTCAAGACTTCATAGTTATTATTTTTTTACGAGAGTTTAATAGGAGGAATCTTTTTAGAAAATTAAAAGTTAAAACCAGTTTTTTTCAAAATCTTTATAAATTAAAAGATTTTTTTAAAAAGATTTCTTAACTCATAAGGGGAATTATATTTTTTAATCTTAATATTTATTATTATTTACTTAGTAATGGAAAAATTTGAATGAAATTTAGCTCAAATTTTACATTTGGGTATTAATTAATGTGATTAGTTAATAGTTATTGATGATAATAATTATTATTAAGTACCTTTTTTCTTGATGACATTCAGCTAACGTCACACAATAATGGCTAGTCTAATCTATACTTACCTCGAGAAGACCATGTCTAAATTGCTTAGTTCACAATAATCATCTGTAAAGCTCATCGCTTTCATCATTCAACAGTTTTCATTACAAAGTC
Source organism: Erythroxylum mucronatum (assembly GCA_027563825.1). NCBI lineage: Eukaryota > Viridiplantae > Streptophyta > Magnoliopsida > Malpighiales > Erythroxylaceae > Erythroxylum > Erythroxylum mucronatum. The sequence goes on along the minus strand of JAOSBP010006518.1, from coordinate 30,664 downwards.
CTCAGTGCACCTAAAAAGGGTTGCCATTAGATTCTCCACTTTATTAGTATAGTGTTGATTCCTATTTCATGATCATCTTCTCCCTCGTGGAAAATGCTTAGAATGGCCTTAATTAATTTGTTGGCTACGATGTAACTTTCATTTCTATTCCAAATTATTGTACTTTGCTATTATTCTCTTGTTGATAATTGTGTGAAATTTCATATAATAAGTGTTAATTAGAAAACGATTTGTTCTAATTGTGTCCGATTTCTCGTTATTATATCCGTATCATTCGTAATTACCGTAATTTAAAGCGATACAATAGTTCAAGGCATATTAGGGTATGACCAAGTTAACCATTTTAAGCAAAGTTGAAGAAGATTGGCATGTAGTCCATAAAACAAGTTAGTGCAATACGGAATAGGTTCAACTCTCATATAGCTAGGCAACTATACATGGAAGGGTAAAGTTTTGTTTTTTTGAAGCATTTAGCCCTTTGAGGACCTTTTCTTGGTTACCAAACTTGAGGACTATTTGCTTTGAATGGTGATTTTAGTAAAAAAATAAATAAATAAAAGGGGTTGTAGTTGGGTTTATATATAATACTAGTTGACTAGTGTACTTTCTTGTCCATATTTCACATCTCCTATCAAGTAAAACAACTGTATATGATATCACTCATATTTCTTAGCTTTTACTTCTTAATGTAAACATTGAAATTTTTGTCCCACATGACATGACATGTGTTAATCCTTATATTAAAAAAAGATAAAAGAAGAGAAAATAATTTATAAATTTATAAAATACAAGTAGTAATTAACACTTAACTAGCTTTTTTTTCTTCTTAATTTAGATTTTTAGCTATTGCATTTTATTACCCAAATTAATTACTATACTCAACGAGTAAAAAATCGAATTAGTTTGATCAGTTCAATCATAAAAATTTTGAATCGACCAATTTCCTGATCTAGTTTACCTTAATGACTTTTATTATTAAAAATTAATCGGTTTGTTAATTAACCACTCAGTTTTCTTTAACTAATCAATTTTTATAAACAAAAAAAATCAGTAGATTTTCATTTAACAGTCTCCTTCTTCAATTAAACTTCAACTTCTTCGATATGTTGATTTTAAATTCTTCAATCTTATTTAATCTTTACTATATACCGATTTTATAGCGGTATAATAATAATTAAATCTTTAAACCTTAAACATCTAGGTTGATTTAATTTTTAAAATATTGTCAACCTGAAAGGTTACTCCACCAACTAATTACTGTGTTAAATATGTGCATAAAGTCATAAAAATTCTATAGAAAAATTACTTAATCTTTAAAATTGTTAGAAATTGATAATTTTAAGTTTTTCCAGAAAAAAACATTTTTTATTTCAGATAAAAACAACATTATAAATATTAGATTAATTAAATATTAATAATATGATAACCTAGATCAATTCTTAAACCCAACTTAAACTAATTAAATTAAACATAAATTAATAATGAGTCAAATTTTAATTCACATAAATATTATTTTATTAGTATAAAATATAATATTTATATGAAAAATTAAAAACTAGAAAGTATTTTTTAATTTTATAAAAATTTTAAATTCTTAAAATAGAAAGGAAGTGTGTATCTTTTCCTCTGAATTAAACAACTTATTTGATTTTAAATATCTGACATGAAATAATATACTCAAAACAAAGCAGGATAAGTTCAAGGAGATAGACCCACCACCATGCATGGTTGACAAATGACAATTGTATAGACCATTTGCAGACCCCACAGGTCACTGCCAAGAAAGAACAACATAGAATTAAACAAAATCCCATTATAAGCCACACAGCTCTTCAAGGATGATTCTGCAGCTTTTTTAGCTTCTTGCCCACAAAAAAACCCTAGTCACTGGGCCACCATAGTAGTACACCTCTCTAACGTTTACTTCTTCTCTCAGTCTCAGTGCCATGTACTGCTACTCTCTCTGATATTATGGCTTGCTGTTTCTGCAATCATCATCTCATGTCATCACCATTTCTATAGTTTCTTTCTTTCCTTCTATATATTATTTCTTGCTTCTTGGCCTTTTCTTTGTGGGGTTCTCTTCCTTCGTCTTGTCAACCTCTTCAGATCTCTTTGTGCCTGAGAGTTTACAGAACAGGGAAGACTGTGTAATCTCTTTCTATTTTTCTTCTTCTCTACCTGTAGGCTCTTTTCGCTTCTTCTATATCATACTGAGCTCTCTGAGACAAAGATAAGCAGAAATGGGGCATCACTCTTGCTGCAACAAACAGAAAGTCAAGAGAGGGCTTTGGTCACCGGAGGAAGATGAGAAGCTCATCAGCTACATTTCTACATACGGACATGGTTGCTGGAGCTCAGTCCCAAAACTTGCAGGTACCCCTTTTTTCTTTTCTATTATTGTACACTCAAGTTTCTCTCGACTGTTTTAGGTAATCTCAGGCCCGAAATATCACAAGATTACAAAACCCTTCTCGTGATCCTTCTTCTTTCCCGTTTACTTCTTTCTTCTTGGGAATATGATTGTTTTGCAGGGTTGCAGAGATGTGGAAAGAGCTGCAGATTACGGTGGATAAACTATCTCCGACCTGACCTGAAGCGTGGAAGCTTCTCTCCTCAAGAAGCAGCCATTATCATTGAGCTTCATACCATTTTAGGCAACAGGTAGAGAGAGAGCTGTATAACAATCTGTATCATCTGCAACGAATTGTTATTGGTTTATCATTTTTTATTGTCACATACAGATGGGCACAGATTGCTAAGCACCTTCCAGGAAGAACAGATAATGAAGTGAAGAACTTCTGGAATTCAAGCATAAAGAAGAAGTTCATCACCCATGATCAAGTTCCTGGTTTAGCCACCTTCACTGATGTGCACAACTCTAGTATTTCTGAAGAATCTGCCACTTTCTTTGCTCTAAATTCAAACCCTAGCCTCATTCTGAGTGCTCAACAGGACCAGCTCTACCACCTTCCTTCACCAACTTCAATGCTTCAAAGTTTCAGCCATGGAGATTTCAAATTCAACCAGCCCTGCGGTTACAATTTTGATATGGCTTATTTTCCACCATCAATCCCAGCAGTTCCAAACAATCCATCTTCATATGACTCAATGTGGGCATCACCTTATTTACCTCAATTCATCGATCCAAACCAAGATGATACTGATACTGGTGGGATTCCAACTTACAATATTGGAGAAAAAGTTTCTGATCAAAGTGTTCCAGCAGCAATTGCTTGTGAGACTGAACCTATGATTCCTTTGATCCCAAAACTCTGTGGGATTATTGAAGGAAATATCTGTGGAATGCCATCTTCATCTTCATCTTCATCACAGGATCAGGCAATTGAACCACTGGTTAGGCTTCCATGTTTCCCATCTGGGCCTTACCCAAATGATCTGCAGATTACAAACAACCAGATGCAATACATCGAGGCCATCATATCATCACTTCCACCATCATCATCACCACCCTCGTCACCTTCATCATCTGCATATTCAAGTGGTCAATTTGCTGCAAACCCTAACCTTCCCTCTAGCTGGGATGCTTAGACTATGTGTGTGAGTCTAGCTAGTGGAATATTCTATAGGTATTGTGGAATGGAATGATACATTTTGATGATATAAGAGTGCAGTATTTTTTTACCTGAAATATGCATCAGATGGTGAGTGCAATTGTTATGGAAAAAACCTAAATGTTACTAGTTCAGGGTTCGTCAGTGAGTAATGCTTGCTCCTCAGGCCTTCATAAATATGTGTAGGCTCTTTCATTTAGCCTTCCAGGTCTTCCCTGTAAAATAATCATCATTTATATTTCCATTGAATTGCCTAATGAAATATCAGTTTCATTATTTTTTCTCTATTTCTAAAGAGTACAAATTCACATTTGTTCTTGTCAACTTTTGCAAATTCTAACATATGATGATCACTTTATGTTTGTCTATGACTCATATATATACTCAGAATATGTAACTTTGAAATATTTTTAGAAAAATGCATATGTGCTTTTCACTATGATTTAAAAACTCAACCGATTTAACTCGTTCGATCGTAAAAATTTTGAATTATCTAACTTTTTCGTTTAGTTTTCAATTTTCTGGTTCAACTTACTTTAATTCTTTAATTTCATTCAGCGTTTAGCTACTTTTATGACGATCTAATACTGATCGAATCTTTTAAATCTTAAATTTCTTGTTTTGCACAGTTTAATTTTGGATTCAATTTTTAAAACATTAATTTTTTAAAATATTTGGATGAATACAATTGTGTATCAAAATCTATTCCTTTATGCAATGCATAAAGGAAAAATACACAATAGAACACAGACGTATTGGTACAACAAAAATTTTTCTAAAAGAGAACACAAGTTCAAATATGAATTTGTTAAAACTCCTGCCTACAAAAACAATATATTATTTAGTGAAAGAGATATTTGTATTTACAATAAACTGTTTTATCTGAAAATGCGTTTTTAGTAAATTTCTAATTTAAAATTTTCTTAAAATTATTAGAATTATGTTAAATAAATTATGTAATATTATACTAGACTTTACACATCAATATACTTGTTGTAACCTAACTATATCAGAGAGTAATTTCAAGTCACTATAACAAAAATGTCTCTTAACGACGGATATTATCGACGGAAAACTTTTGGATTCCGTCGGTAATAGAAATTATCAACGGAATTAACCGACGGACAAAGGCGTCGTAAAAATGGCCATAGGTGAATATACTATCCATTAGTTGTGACCGTCGGTAAATTTACCTACGACTGTCTTATTTCCGCCATAATATTTGCAAATGGTATTGATTATTCTGTTGGTAACATTACCGACGGTTATGATTAAATCGTAAGTAAATATACCGACGATTCAGCAAATCCTGACGGTAAAGTTGGCGATGAGCTGTCAATATTACCGACAGTCATTCTTTGTTCCGTCGGTAATATCATAGTTTTTACCAACGGTTTGTTGTGTTCCATCGGTAAATGTAATAGATTTTACCGACGCACTTGTATTTTTTGTTGGTAAATATTTTTAATAAAAATCTCGACATTAAATTTTATTTCATGATCTTATGGTTAATGCATAATTTCAACAATTATGAATTATCTGAGCATAATATATTGATGTGTTTATATATATAATTTGCTTAAACAGAAAGTTGATTGATGATATAAATTTAAAATTATCTTAATTGATAATAAAAACATTAAATTGTACATAATAAGTATTTGTAATTCAAATGAAATGACTACAAGTACACTATTATCCTGGTAACCATGGATGCTCTGAGGTGCTACCCCTCCCCTTCAACTCATCCACTTTATTACGAAAGTTGAACTATGTACTCCGTTAATGTCTGCACTGTGGTCCGAAGCTCATTGATTTCATTGGTTATCGACCGTCTACTAGATATTGCTGTACTGGACGTGGAGGATTGCGAATAACATGTGTTTGTAAATGAACCTATCCCGAAGATCCTTCCACGATAGTCCCTACCACCCTCTGCATCAAGATATGTTTGATTCTCATCAACAGCTTGTTTATGTTAAGACTGTCGCTGAAAGCTTTCTTGTATTTGATCCTATTAGGAGACAATGTTTATATTAGTAAGTGATAATTATTAAGAATTAAGATTCAAGCATAAATTTCACATAAATTAAGTTCTATACATCGGGTGTTAACGAATATCACACCGTCATACTTCTTAGTGTGAGTGTGCAAAAAGAGCTGGGTGCAGGCCTCATGCCCATAAACTTTTCCTGGATAAGAATAAAATGTTATAAGTGAACTAAAATTTATAAAAATTTCGCCAGAGTTTCCTATATTTTTATGATATTTATCCCCTGTTGAACAAAGAAAATAACTCAACACAGTCATATATGATACCAAACATTTATATCATTATCATTATCCATAATACACATATTTTTATTTCAAAATTTATGCATCAATTTAAATTGAAATACAGCAAAGTAAAACATTTAGAATATAAGTGTAAAGTTTAGATACTTACAAGTCTCTTTACATGCTCGTGGTAGGTAATAGATCCTCCCGTATGCACGGGAAGACTCTCTCCCCCTGATCCTTCACGTCTGTTGGTATAATTACTCTCTGAAATGGACATTGCCTCAGGTGATGTCCAATACTGCTACCAACAACTCCATATTTGTTCATAAATACAAGGCAGTCGTACACCAGCCTTGTAGATCACACCAACAAAGTCCCGATAATGTATACGTGCTCGTCTCTCCCATAATTTATGTATGACAGCGTTAAATTCAAAATCTCAAAAAAAATTCTTTCTGAAATAAAAGGAAAAAATTCGATAAATACTTATAATGTAATAATGTTTATCTAATTAATGTATACATATCAATTAAAAAAAGAAAATAATATTTTTTTATTGTATGTCAAACTCATAGTAAAATTCCTTTGTGACCTGAGAGATATTCTTTCATACATAACCCTTAAGATCAATCTTCTCCTTAAATTTGGATGTTATGTTTCTAGAGTACGACCTAGATGGAGCCAACCTAATATTAAAAAAAATTTATACCATTTTTAAATTTAAACTTATAACTTAATTATAAACATATAGTGTTTCACGTATTTTCACTTACAGATTATTGACAATTGTGATGTAAGTTCTTCTATCAGGTCCTTCATCTCTAGGTTGACGACTGCTTCCTTCATCTACATCATTTACTCCTGATATCTCTCTCGCTGTAAGGTAGTGGATGATGTAGGGGTGGTAGATAGTGTAGCATCAGATATAGAAGGTGATGCCTCATCTACAACTGTAGTAGCCGAAGGGGGAGGAGGTGATTCAGTTGTAACTGCAGAGTATGATAGTTCACCTTGACAGTAAGTACCTCTGAATCGTTGTCTGAACTTGGGTTGCATACTTGCATTATATCACGTTGTGTAACATCTCAGATCACTCGCTTACAGATATTGTCCGCTTTGGGCCTTGGCCCAGTCAATCCCTCACGGTTTTCCTTTTCCTAAGACCTTCCCAGAAGGTCACCCATCCTAGTACTACTATCACCCAAGCACATTGAACCTCGAAATTCTGATGGGATTCGGTGCATTAAGCCATGAAAAACGAGTCTGTAAGAGAGAGGTATCCGTACCCTTATAAGGTATTCACAACGTTTAACTTTCAACTTTACGGATGGAAAACACTTCTGTCGGTAAACGATGACGCTTATTTTGCCGCCTATTGTTCACACCTCTTTTACCGACAATAATTCTTATTCCATCGCAAAAATCACCGGGATAGTTTCCCATCCAGCTTTACCAATGAATATTTTGTCCATCGCAAATTACCATATATTACGACAATTTTACCGATGAAATTTGATTTTCCATTGCTAATTTTCAACGATATTGTTTCCATCGGTAATTTTCTGCTAGTAATCGGTAATTTTCTTGTAGTGAGTGAGTAGTGAAATCAAACATAACAAAAAATGTAAACACATCAAATTAATCGAACCTCATTATAATCTTTGCATAGTTATAATCGATTCTTTCATACTATAGTACACGTTATTTTTCAAAACTATGGCATCTTCTCAGTTTGGCTCTGGTACGTACGTAGCAGAAACAAGTGGAAACCAATCATGGTTGCTTAACTAACTTAATCTTTTAGTTTGCCAAGCAATAATTGCTTGGTAATATTCATCTGTATGTTGTATAGTTCACACAAAACATCGCAAGGACTAGATAATGATGAAATATCAGGAAAAAAAGGAAAAGGATTAGTCCCCAAAATCGAGTACCTTTCATGTAGAGTCAGGAATAGGTTACACTTAGACTTAGGGATCCTAAAGAATTCAAAAAAATTTGATAAACATAAGTATAATCGAGTTCAAGACTCAAATCTGAAATTGTTTGATTTTCTAACATGCTTAAAAACTTAAATTTATTTATTAAATCGTGTTTTTTTGATTTAAATTCAACTTAAATAGACCCGATCTTGGATTAACCACTCTAAAATCGCGATTTAAATTCAACTTAAGTAGACCCGATCTTGGATTAACCACTCTAAAATTGCACCTTTTTTACTGTAAAATGATATCGATTTGGTCAATTATATAAATAACATTATTTTAGTAGTAGAGAGTTAGGCCTGTTAATCTTTTCAAGCAGGCCTGAAGTCCGCCCAAACTGGGCTCATTTGTTGGTATTGGGCCGGGTCAGACAGGGTCAATATTGCCAAGCCCAATGTTATCCATCGTAAACCAAAAGAAAATTGAACTATGTAGCCAACTGAAATGAAAAGCAAGAGCATTATTAGAATCTAGAATAGTTTTACTACATACATCTTGGAAACACGCTCATATCCAAAAGTTGAACATTCTGAAACAGGACAAGCAGAAGACGAAATCAAACTCTGATTCTAAACTGCTGGGAATTCCTAAAAGAAACCCAGAGCAGGCTGAGCCACTAGAAAACTAACAATGCTGGTCAATAACTTGGTTGGAGTAGGAACAAATGAAACTCTATATCCTTCTATTCTTTTATCCCTGCAACGATTTCATAGAGTGCTAAGCAGTGATTCTTGATCGGCCTTTTGCGATCCTCCGAGCAATGACTTTCCGTCCACCCTTGGTTGACTTGCTGTTCATGTTCAAAGTTCTTATTAAGCCTTGGTACTTCTACTAAAACAATGAATTAAGCGTATATATCAAGAAAGACACAAAGACAAGAACATCCTAAAGAGCCAGGCCATAGATCATTAACAAAAGAGAATTATAACAATTCCCTGCAGACAGTTTTTAACAAAACATAAGTTGTAAGCAGCCATTCGAGCAAATGACAAGCTTTTGACATAGCAGCACAAGAACTCTAACTTGTTTCATACAAGATTGGAAACAATTGTGCAACTATGTAAGAACCAGCCATTTGAGCAAATGACAAGCTTTTGACATAGCAGCACAAGAACTCTAACTTGGTTCATACAAGATTGGAAACAATAGTGCAACTATGTAAGAACTTAACCCCGTCATGCAAATTTTGGTTGCTTGGAATGTTCTTATTCCCTTCCAAGGATCTAAAGACATTGGCAACAATCCTAACATAATTTCATTACTAGCTGACGTCGGATTCGCACATTTGATACCTACATAGAACAAAAGCGAGAGCGGGGCAGAAGTTACCGTGCGAAAAATCCATGATTCCTCTTGCGTCTAATCAAGCTAGGCTGGAATGTTCGCTTAGGAAATAAGAGCATTGGCTCATCTGATGAATCCCCTGCATCAACACAACACAAACTCGTTATGCAATCAGAAATTGGTCCAAGTACTTGGAGATGCTTTGATTTGTGACCAAAGGACACTAAGGGGAAAAAAACCCTAAATTTAAGTTCATCAAAAGCAATTACACAGGGCAAAAAGATCACATTTTGAAAACATTTTCAGAGACCCAACAAGCCTAGGAGTTGAGAAATCTAAATCGTCATAAAATTACAAACCCGATTCTAAGAACCCTAAAGTTTAACAAGCAAATGTAGCCCACACATACATCGAAACAGAATGGGGTGCGGAAGGTACCATCAGGCAAGAAGAAGCGAAGAGAGGGGAGACCGCAGGGAGGAAAGAACCCTTGGTTTGCAGGGATCTTCAGCGACTCGGCGTCGCTCTGTGGAAAATGGAGAGATGCATGGAATTTAGAAAGAGAAGGGAAAAGCTGGGGAGTGATCTGGAGGCCGTCAGACGCAATTTGATGGTTGGATTGAGGGATTAAAAGAAGATTCGATTTTGAATGAAGCAATCTGTTCATTACCGAAGCTCCGGTTCGAATTAGGGCTTTGGTCGCCATGGTAGAGCAATCCTAAAACCCTAGTGAAACTGAAGCCAGTGCGTGAGAGAGACAGATAGCAAGAAGAGGCTGACGAAGAGCGCCAAGTTGATAAAAACGACGCCGTTGCATGGACACATTCAATGGACTCCAAGCATCACATCAAGGGCCCTATTAGTATTATTAAGGGGACATTTTGCCTAATTTAATTCTTGAATTTCGAATTTTATTTTTTATTTTTTTATGCGAGTAAAACAATCTTTTTATTAGTTAGGAATAAAGTTGCGTACTACTGAATCTCTCTGGATCTCACAATTCAGCAAAACTTTTACAGCTATTATTGTTGGTAATTCTTGAATTTCTTTAAACGGCTTTTTAAAATAAAAATCTTAAATTATAAAATATATTTTCCAAATTCTTTATGGTTTACAGGTGAATTTTTAATAAAATTATTTTCTCATTATTAAGTTCTAACCTCAAAATTCAATACCCGTAATCATTACTAAAACATCCAAAACATCTAGTGATGTACAAAAGTGTATTCATTCATTAAGACTTTAGTGATTACTAGATTTCGCCAATGATCAAGTGCAAAAGCTTCTCTACATGAAAGAACCATCATGTGGCAATGAGAAGCAAAGGGCATGGTTTTTAAGTTGCTTCTTGTTCTCTGAAGAAGTGAAGATTACACATGTTTCAGTCAATACAAGAATATCAGTATAGAGCCCATCTTGTAATGTACCATTTCCTTCAATCAGTCCCTAGGCAACAGCCATGAATCTAGTGTTTGAAGAATAAAAAGAAGATACAAATCCAGAATGATGCAACAAGTAGAGACCAAGGCAGGGGCATGTAAGTTAAGAACCCTGGCTGTTGTAGATTACATTTGTGTAATAAGTTACTGGAATATATAAAACAGCTGAGCAACAAACCAAACCCATCAAACAATAATTAAATAAAAAACTAATGAAATTTTGAGGTGGAAAAATAAAGGGAAAATGAATGATGACTAAACAACTCAATTACTCATGCAGATGTGTACAAGTAGGCTTATCACAGCGATTAATCGAGGCTTCTATGATTCCTTTTCAAGAGCAGACGAGATCCAGTCCAATACAGCCGAGTGCGTTTCTGATTCGAGGTGTGGCGAAAGCGATAACGGGATTATGGCAACCTAGTTATTCAAATGATGATAAAGAATATGAAAAGGGAAGGAGTATCAAGATGGCAGCATTTCTGATGAAAATTCAATGGAAATTCTACTAGTTTCCGTCAAACTTGAACAATGAAGGCATTTGAAACTAAGTTCACCAAAGTTGGAAATGCTAGTGAGAAATGCGGCTACCAAACTTGAAAATGCTAGTGAGAAATGCGGCAAATGATATGTGTGATCCTGACAAAAGCAGAACCTTAGATTGCTTCTTATTACAATTTTTGTTATGCACATGGCTTCCATTCCCTCACAGATAGACCTAACTTCAAATGCCCTCTGAGAATCAGTTATGAACATTCAGTTATGAACATTCAGCTAATCTCTCAAGTGAACTAATGACACCCATTAACATGAAAATACGATAGTATAACTTACAAATCCGCTTTCAAGAGCTCTGAAGTCCAGATTTTCATCAGTATCTTCCTGCTCCTTGTCCAGAAACTGGAAAAGTGGTACAACAAGGATTAATTTATCGTTGAAAGAACAGCTGAAGTGTTTTATGCAATGCAATGATAAACAAAAAGATGGGCAAGCTACGGCAGTTTAGACCCACATTGATTCCTAAAAGTTACATAGAGAGGATTTCAGCAAAAAGTAACATAACAAGGAAGACACTCCAGAAGTTTTGAGTTCTCCGGACCCAATAAATGCTAAATTATCTCATGAATTAACATCTTCCAAATGTAAACTCAGAACACTCATCACTAGAGTTCTGTGACACTTGTCTTTTTCTTTCCCTTACCTCCAATCGGAAGTACTTTTTCACTCGGTTGGTCTCTGACTTTCCTGCTGCCCCAACTGATTCAATCTCTACATTCTTCTTCTGTTTGGTCAAGCGGCGAGCTGCACCCTAAGAGAGACAAAGATGCAATCTTGATGAGAAATAAGAAGAGTTGAAGATGAGACAGATACAATCTTGATGCGAAATAAGAGAGGAGGGGTTACTAAAGAGAAAAAGAAGACAGTTTTGGTGGCGGGCACTCACAGCTGCAGAGGCATCTCTACTAAGTTGTGCAAGCTGCATTCCGAGGCTTTGTTGATTGGACATGAAACTTCCAGCATGAGGATGCTTGTTGGCTGAAATAGCTTGCCAGTTAAGCATGGACCTCCGCGTACTTTGCTTAGCCAGCTTGAAGCCCTGTAAAGTAAAAGTAAATGCAATGAAAGAGGGAAATTTCCTTAGCAATAGCTTGGTGATGTGTAACACAATGTGAAAACACAGTACACATATACACCATATATGTTTCACACCATGTAAAAAATCTAAGAACATGAGCATCTACCATGTTGTTGCCTGTGGTGATCCAGACTCATTACATTACAGCTACTATTCACTTGGCTAAGTTTAGTTGTAAGCATGTTATAAGATTCAGGAAGTTATGTAGGGCATGTTCACCTGTGTCGGATTGAAGTACGATCAGCAAGGACAGTTTAGTTAACAACAACACCATTAGCTAAAGAAAAACACTTACCTTGTTTGTAGATGGAGAAGTGGGGATTTCTATGTCCAGTGAGCAACTCTTCGGGAAAACCCCTTTTTCTATATCTCTGATAGCAGCAGTTATTAATGGCAAACAGATAGCAACTGCATCCTTAAAATCACTTTCTTGACTTTCATCCTTCTTCCTGTAATAGAATATAAATACGGATGATTACTCATAAGCAATGTCAGAAGATGGTAATTACCAAAGGACGCTTAGTTACCAATTCAGAGATATTGACAGAGATGGGACACCATACATCAGTGCCTCTTTGGCTCCGGCGACAACACCTGAGTAAAACCTGAAGTATTTTCAAGTAACAAGAATGGATGTAACCATCTTAACTAAGACAGAATATCAATCAATTGAAATACTATGCTTCTGAGTTGTATCCTAATGGAAATTCAAACAAGATATTATTGAACCAGTACACAGGCACGAGCAGATTACTAACATGTGATGACCACAGCTTGATCCCCGGTTAATTCCACTAATGACCTGAAAATCAAATCAAAACAAGCGTAAGGTAGGCCTAAATTATAATTAACCATAAGTTGTATGTGCCTACATAACAGCACAAATCTAACCAGTATAGGCTTTGACCAAGAAAACAGTGCTCCAGATAATGCCAATGAGACACAATCCACTGGAGTTCCTGAGTGCCAATACCAAAGGCTAAGCATTTGCGACTAAAAGGTATCCCGTAAAAGTCGAAGACTATAGCAGACATATGTAGGCAGATAAAGTTTAAGGTAATAAAGATCTAAATCTGAAAGCATACTATTTCTAAGCAGTTTTCCAGTCATGAGCAAAAAATAAGAAGTTATTTGAACACCTCAGATCCAGAATAGGGGGCTCTATTATGTTAAAACATGAAATTTACCTTTCCAGTAACAATATCCACCACACTGGGAAAAGAAATCAAATTAAGCATCAAGTATGACTCTACCTGAAACTTCGAAAGCTGTGGCACCACCAACATCAGCAGAAGTTACAGCAACTGTTTCCCGTAGAGTCAAGGAATGACCTGCCATTGATTTGTCCCTAAACCAAACGACTCACAAACTAAAGAAATCAAGCTTACAACTTTGAAGGAGGGGAAGAAAAAGTGGCCATGTAGGCCTGTAGAATTCTGAAATCATAATGTGCAAGAGATGTAAAGAGAGGACCATATATCCAAACTTGATATCTTTCCATAACAAGAAAGCACCCAAAGGAGAAAATCCATTTAAGGTAACAAATGAAATAGAAAGAAGGAATATTCTTCGCAGATGTAAAACAACAGAGACAACCCAAAGGAGCCAAAAAAATAAAGGCTTTCAAAAATATCCAAATAAGATAACAGTGCTAAACAACCACAAGTAGTAGAAGAAAATAGACTAGGAAAAAGAGAACCCACGATTGAGGAGCGCAGACATGGACATTGTAGAGACCTTCACGGACCAAAGCTTCAACAAGATAGACTAGACCAGGGGACTCAATCCCATCACCATTGGTGACCAAAAGAATAGGCTTTGATGAATCTTCCGTGCCCACTGAACTTTCAGCAGAGGTAGAAGCAGATGGCTCTGTGGATTTATCACCGGAATCATTTGATTGGTTCCCATCTTCACCTTTTCTGCTCAGCAACACTTCCTGAAGATTGGAAACCAAACCTGGAGGCAAAAAGTTGTTCTTCACAGAAGTCATTTTCCAAGAAAAACCAACAAATCCCACAAAAGTAAACAAACACACAAAGATGTTAAGCCCTTTGAATCAAGAATCAAAACCCTCAAGAGAAGGAGAGAGTAGAGGCAAAAGGTAGGCAGCAAAGAGCTGAAAATGAAAAGGGAAAATAGACGGATAGACCGGGTCCAACGGGGTTAAGGCTAAAAGGGAAGTAAACAAGAGGAAGAGATTATAGAAAGAGAGTGAAGGCAAATGAGGTTTCAATGGTGACGATTAAGGAGATGAGAGAAAGAACAGATTTTTATGGTAAAGATTCAAACTTGGAAAAGGGCAGATTGTCCTGATACTGATCACGCCTTTGGGTCGTGCCTTTACAACTAAACTAAAGTACGTGGCAAGCTTAAAGATCGAATCTTTATTAGTTCTATTTCTCAAGCTTTGATGCTACCTTGTCAGACACGTACATAAACACCATTGCTTCATGTTCGGTAATAATGAACCAAACCAAACACATGATGTAATAAAATGTCATTATCCTTCATTTATTATTATTAATATCAACTTACTACAATGTTATCAACTTAACATGCATAGAGATGAATTTATGGTATTTTAGGTTGTTTACATGTAATATAAATAAGGGTAAAAATATAAATACCCTTTTGTATTTATGTTTTTAAAAAATATTTATAAATATAAAAATTACATTACAATATAAATTATAAACAAAGTAAATTTTAGTAATGTTTTTAGCATACATCCTAACCCTTCTTAGACTCCTACAAAATAGGAAGCGTGCGCGGATATATCGACTTTAACTTGACTTTTTAGCAAATTATTTTAACAAAATATATATTTAATAATCAGTTATACAATAATTTGTATTAAAATAAGTTAATAAAAAATAAAAAATTATTATTATTAAATAGTTGGATGGTGGGTGGCTGCTAGAATCTTGGAATTTCGTACATGACATGCTGAAGTTATTCTCTTGTCGCTGCAAAACCTTATTAATGATTAGACTTTGGACAAATTTCACCGATCTCGAAATAAATCAGAATTATATTTTTATTACTCTTTGTCTTCTTCCTAATTTATGTTACAATAGATTCTTTAATTTACAATATTTTAAAAATCGAATCGATTTGATCGGCTATATAACGAAAATTTTAAATTAGTCAATTTTTAGATTTGATTTCAATTTTCTGATTTAATTTAGGTCAATAGTTTTTGTTGTTAAAAATAAGTTATTTCATTAATTAATTGACCAATTTTTTCTTTCAATTAAATTTTAAAATTTTTGATAAGTAAAAATAATAATTTTCAAATTCTTCAATTATATTTAATATTTAACCAATTTAATGACGATTTAATGCCAGTTAAATTTTTTAAACCTTAAATCTCCTATATTTTACCGGTTTTGAAAACATTGCTAATTTAGGTCTTCCAAATATTCATGAGTTTTTTCAAGTATTACAAGTTTTTTAAATTCTACATCTTGATAGTAAAATAATTCCTTCTAAGTAAAAAGATAGGGAACTGTTATATGATTAATTAATATTTTAAAATTATTAAAAATTTTGTAATTTGTAAAATTTTTTAGGTTTTATTAAAAAGAAAAATATAAGTATACCCTCAAGAAAGTTTTTTTTTTGGTCTTTAGATCAGGGTATCTACCGGCGGACCCAGTGGCTAATCCCCTCGCTGGTTTGTAGGCACCTCACAGGGTGGGACAGCTGACCCAAAGATTTAAAGTTGCTCCATACCCAAAGTCAAGGATCGAACCTCTAACTTTTGGTTAAGGATGAATGAGTCCTTGCCACTCAACCACACCCATTGGGTTCACTCAAGAAAGTTTTTAAATATAATATAAACTAATTAATTTAAACAAAATTAATAATTTAAAATAAGTGGAATAAATTATTAGTTTAAATTAAATTAAATTGATTTGAATTAACTAACCGGTGTTACTTATTTAGTTATTCCACATATTTTACCATTATTTTTAACAAAATTAAAAATTAAAAAATTATTTGATAATTTTAAAGATTAGACCAATGCCCTTTCACAAAAAACATATACAACTATAAATAGTTTATGCGTTAAAATCATATTAAGATAATTAGAAATTAACAAATTAAAGAGAAATTTTATAACCTCTCTGCTAATTAGGAATAAGACCACATATTACTAGATTTCTCTAAATCTTAAGCATGAGCAAGATTTTTACTATTTTTTTGTATTTTACAAAGAAAAAATTTAAACTTTCTTAAATAAATGATGGCAAAAGAGACATTTTACCAATTAATCTATGTAAGTAACAAATATTCTGTAATCATGAAGATTTGAATATTTTAGATTGTTGCATTAAAGCCAACCAGCATGATTAAAATTTTGGAAACAAGTCATTATCAATCTTGAAATTGACCATTTCAACCAAACAAAATGATTAAAAAAATAAATAAATCTAATAATTTGCAGCAACATGAAAATTTTCCTAAATGCAGATCGGTGATTTAATAATATACAACCTTACTTCTAATTAGTAGAAAAGCAATTTTTCCTCTTTTTAAAATTGGTTATAGATCCACCGTAAAGGTGAATAGCTTTAACCGAGTGTGTCGTTAACAAGTAAGCCCGAAGGCTGCTCCCGTCTCTGTCAGGGGAGATGCCAACCATCTCTCCTTTTTTCACACACGTAAAAAAGTAATTTTTAAAATACTTACAAAGGGTAATTCAATAATTTAATTGTAAAATATAATGTGTTTTAAAAAGGGTTAAATACATTTATTTACTTTTCATCTTAAATTTGTACACTTGACATTTGATATTCACCTTTTTCATATATTCTTTTCTCATGTAAGAAGCCAAAACATATCCATCCAACTTCTGAACACCAGTTTGTTTCTAACAGATGAAATTTACTACAAGACACAAGTTTGCTTCTAACATTAAACTTAGGTTAAGGCTACAATCTTTTATCAAATTTAGTTAAACCCAATAATGTACACAGTATACATCCCGAACTTGAACTGAATTATTTCACGACGTTCTAACTCCAGCAAAAAAATTACTATTTTTTATACAAGGACAGGAAAAAATGTAATGTCTTGTCAGCTTAATGATGAAAAGGAAAATAGGTAGTTGGACATAAGTTTGGGGTATATTGGCTTGAATGATGAAGAAAGGGACATGGACATAGACACATTTGTGTCAGGTAATGCATGTAACCCTGGAGACTGACGGTGGAGCCAAGTGACAACCTAAAATTTGACTTTTCACGTTCTACAAAGGAAAGGAGGTGTCATGCACTTCTCATTATTCATGGGTTTATAAACTTTTTGACTTCTCAGACATCGTCCCATGTCTTTCAGATTTACCTGTAGGGCCCTGAGCAATGCCATGTTCCTTGCAATCATGCAGCATCTTTCTTGATTAAGAGAAGTACCTCGTGATGAATCAAATCTAGTTTCGGTATCTAGTTATCTACATATGTGCAACTCTATGTACATGTTGATAGACAAGCGTTTTATGCATGTTTCAGCTTACTGGTTTGATAAGCTGACCTCCATTGATTTGCCAGGAAGTCTTATGCATGTTTACTAATTGATTTCACCATGGATGGAACCCGACAGTGTTAGAGGCTTGTTATATTCACTTCCTTGGTCGAGGCTGTATTCGTCTAAGTAGGTGTTAGCTGCAAACGTACCTTTCCTGTCAACTTTTGCTAGGAAATCTCTACCGGAAGTTGCATTGCTAGAAGATCTTCCAAAGTTGTACACGTATCTGTTGGATTTTTATGTAACAGTTAGCTGTCTTTTTGCTTTCTCTTCTTTGCACTTCTTGCTGGGAAAATATCTTCTGAGCAAGCAATAGGGTTCTTCAAGCTCTTCGCCAAGGTGCACCTGATATTCGCGATAATTTCCTTGTTTTTGGAAGTCATATCGTCTCTCGACAGCGTATTGGCTAGCTCCAACATTTTTGTCATTCCAGCAACCTGAAGAAAAAGATTGACATAGTTACCTATTTCGTGCTCCATTAAGCCTACTTGACCAAAGAGACAATAGGCAGTAAATAACTTAGTGTTGTTAGAGCCTTACAGTCTGCCGAAAGACAGACTCCAAAGACGTATGGCGTCCAACATGTCTTCTGGTAATCTTCGAATACCACTGATAATATTCATTATCATCTGCCCCCTCACCACCTTTTACAATATTGTCATGACGTTTCTGCCATTCAGAACAACTTGAATCTGGACTTTCTAGTGTATCTACCTCACTGTCAACCCTTACAGCTTGTGGTATAGGTTGACTTATACCGAATTGCCTTAAGCAACGATCTGGATTGTGCTTTTCTGATTTGTCAAAGCAAAGCAATGTTGTCTTGGATCTACCAAGAATCAACACAAGCTTGATACCTTCTGGAATAGTTCTGTTGACATTCTTGTAAGGTAACCAGTCAACCTACATGTCCCCATTAAGACAATAATATCATGAATGGTCAAATAAGAAAAATGGCTAAGAGCCTAGGAATATCCACAAAAAGAGAGAGCATATTGAACAAGTAGTAGAAATGTACATCGTGTGGTTGCAGAGAATCCAACACCTTGCGATATTGAACGAGATTGCATTTTACTCGCTGACCATTTTGTTTTTGCTTCCACCGAAGTGCAAGTGGAAAGGTACCATTGGTTGACTCTTGACAGAGTTTTGGGCGACCAATATTTAGGTGAGAGTAACTCCAACACTACAATAAAGAAGTATGAAAATTGAAGCGAGACTATGTATATATTCACAATGAGTAAAATTTTTAGAATATAAGAGTGGGGAATACATTCCAAGAATGCTTTAGTTTGCCTAGCTTTCGAAGTTAATAGAGGCATTCGTGATCCAGTGTAAGAATTAGAATAGGAATCCTATATAGGAATCAAATATCTTTCAACTAAAAATCCATTTGTGTAGAAGTATGTCTGCAGTTAAGTAAAATGCAACTACTACGCTATCCTGCAAGAAAAAAGAGGAAAACCAAAAGGAGTTGGAAGAAGCAAGTCAAAAAGAAATGCAAGCAACCTGCAATAGTGTCAAACAGCCACTGATGGTGCTTTGTGATTTAGTAGTGGCATTACCAAGTGCTCTATACAAAAATGCCAAAGCTGCTGCACCCCAAGCATACTTCCCTGCTCTGTCAAAATCCTCAAACAAAGACAGGTACATAACTGGAACTGTATTCCCACCAGTTGTGGAAAACATGGTACTCCCAATAAGATACAGAAGATAAGCACGTGTAGATTGCTCAACCTCTTCAACTGGGGCATTTTCTGAACACTGTGAAAATGTTTCTTTCAACCATGACAGCTTTACAGATCCACCTCTTCGATCATTTGACGATGGTGTCTTCCCTAAGAGCCTCTCACATGTGAACCCACTAGATGAATCTTTAACTGCTGCACCTGTAATGGCCTCTCCATCAATTGCCAGTCCTAATATGAGTGCAACCTCATCCAAAGTAATGGTCATTTCCCCAACAGGCAGATGGAATGTGTTAGTTTCCTTTCTCCACCTTTCAACAAGGGCAGAAATCAGCTGGTTGTCTAAACTAAATGCTCCAATTTTCATGAAGTGCTTAAATCCAGCTTTCTCCACCAACTCCATTTGTTTTGCCGTCAACTTCCACTCATCTAGTTTTGAGGTGTGCTCATGGCATCTAAGTGCACCACGTTCCTATAAATTATCCCAAAAAAATCACTATGCTAAAGCCTCTTAACTTCTCAACAGAGTTGATCATGGAAACAAAAGAGGAAAAGAATAAATAGTCTAAAATTAAACCGTACCAGTCCTTCCCAAACAGCAGAAGACACATGTTCGTCTTGATCATAGAGTACAGAAGGATCAACCGGCCCAGGGCCATCATTAAACCCATCTCCTAGAGCATTAGCGGATGAATCTACAACAACCAACTCCCCAATCGTGTTCATCATGCAAAGATCAGTCAAACAAACTCCACTATGTTTAGGATCACTAGGTCAGCACTGGCTAAGAAAACAACAAGGCAAAAAGATCGCAAATGGAGCTCAAAAATCAGTCACTAATATTATCTCCAACACTCAAACCCATAAACCCGAGTGCATAGCCACTCACAAAGTTAAAAATTAAGAATCACAACATAATTTGAATAAAATTATCAAATAAGAACATAAAAAATGCAAGCTAAAAGCAAAAACTCTTCCATGAACCAAGAGAATTACA
Organism: Erythroxylum mucronatum; assembly: GCA_027563825.1. Taxonomy (NCBI): domain Eukaryota; kingdom Viridiplantae; phylum Streptophyta; class Magnoliopsida; order Malpighiales; family Erythroxylaceae; genus Erythroxylum; species Erythroxylum mucronatum. The sequence continues at coordinate 10,248 of JAOSBP010006518.1, read as the reverse complement.
GTTTGTCAAAGTTGGTGTCAAGCTCAGTTCCTCAACTATCAAGTAAACAAAGTTTAGAACTTTTTTAACAATTTGGTGTACACCTCAGTTCCCTAGGTATGAAGTAAGCAAAGTTTAGAACTTTAACAAATCCAAGGACAAACAATGAGAACCCATCTATTGAAAAACCCCAAAACCTACACACACATCATAACATAAACCCAGTTGATTTTGAAGTTAGGAACAAACAAAGTAATACCCTCTAGTCATTTTATCGAACAGGTTCCATGAAAATGAGAATTTGAGGTTTTTACTTAGAACTCGATGAGAAATTTCGAAGGAGAAGAAATTTTAGACCTTGAACAACAAAGCCGGCAACTACTTGTGGTTTCTAGAGTGTCCGCTGCGATCAGAGAGCTTTGGCAACGATCTACAAGGTGGAGAAGAAAGGAGGTTGATCGGAGAATTTCCTCGGTCAGTACGACATGTCGTTGGGTCACAGTTGTGTGACCTGTCGGTGGACAGCAAACGACAAGACAGATCGCGGTCCTCGTACGAAAGGGATAACCGACATTACACCTTACATGGCGAGACATGTCGGTGTCTAAATTGAAAGTAACAGAATAAAAGTAAGTTAGTTGAATTTTAAATTAAAATGAAACTAAAAATAGGATATAATTTGATTTAATTTAAATAAACTTAAATAAAATAATATCATTAATTTAATTAATTAAAATAAATCAAGTTAAATTCACCTCAAATTTTTTTAATTTAATCTATCGAGTAATACGAAATTCAATTAAATTAATATTATTAATTCAATTAATTAAAATAAATCAAATTAAATTTACCTCAAAAAATTTTAATTTAATCTATCAAGTAATATGAAATTTAATTAAACTCTAAATTAATTAAATTTTGTATCACTTGATACGAGCATGTGATAAATTAAAATTTTTTTGAGGTAAATTTAACTTGATTTATTTTAATTAATTGAATTAATAATATTATTTTATTTAAAATTTATTAATTTAATCTCATGTCGTATTGAGTAATACAAAATTTTTTATAAATCAACTAAAATTTATCTAACTGTATTATTTTTAATTAAAATTTAAATTTTTCAATAGTTAAAAATAATTTTTTAAAATAATTTTTCAAATTTATTAATTTTATTTAGTCTTAATCGATTTTATAACAGTATAATATCAGTTGAATCTTTTTTTAAACCTCTTGTTTTATCGGTTTAACTTCTAGTTCAGATTTAAAAACATTGATACTACATATGCATTAAAATTAAAATGGGTTCCAAAGGTTGTAAGGTTGTCATCTGAACTTGCATAGACTCTTCATGGTAGATAGGAAAATAAGTGTTAAGAATTATTAACATAAGCATTGAATTCCTCATCCTGTCATTCATCATTCAGGATTGAAGAAGCAATCACTAAGATGTTGGCCACAACATCTGACTCTTCATGATTCTCACTCCATACATCTATAATTGGAACTCAAAAAACTCACAGCTCTGCTCAATTCTGTCTTGTAGACCCCAAAAACATGAAAAGTTGAGGATTTCCAAACATTCATCTTGAAGTAGTAGAAGGGTATTGAAGATGAAGTTTCTGCTTGTACTGCTTAAGTTGATCATCCTGTTGAAATAATCACAACTAAATTACCAAATAAAGAAAATTCAGGAATGGGAAAAGCGTCCTTGCCTCACCTTCCTCCTAACTTCATGCTTCAACGTTGCGACGAGATCGAAAAGATACTCATAGTTAGACTTGTGAGGCTCCTGCAATGGAAACACCCATCCTTTGTTGCAAAAATGAGGAGGGACAAGATCAGAAAGCAAAATAAATCGCCATTACCGGAAAATTCGAGGGAAGAGGCAATCCCTCAACCTCAGGAACATTAGGAATTGCCAACAGTTCAGTGCCACTTGCATCATCTTCCAGGGATATATTCCAAGAAGGGGGATTAGAAATACCTACGGCCCCAAAACTCATCGAAGCGGAATAATGTCGTTGACCAACAGAGATATGAGGAGCTGTGTCCTGTATTTACTAGAAGAAACTAAGAATGTAATTCAAGATTTAAAAATAAAAGATTAGTGAAAGTGCCCACAAGAGAAAGAAATGAACATTTAAATGGCAGAACACTCGCTTAAGGGAAATAAGATACGATATTTACGATAATCTAGGTACCAACTGAGATTAGTTATAGGGATGCTACATCTAGAGTCTACACTGTACTGTAAGCACCTTTGTATCATTTGAATCAAGTTTTATGCAACCATCCTCAATCTTCCTCACTGCCAATTGGTCACCATGATCTTCTCCATTGGTATCCTCAGGTTCTGTCTTCATTTCAAACGCAACATTTCCATTGATATCATTCCCAACCAAGAAATATTCAGTTGTAACATTCTTACCAACCCAGTGATCTTTGTTCATCTGGTGATTATCCACTTCCAATGAAGTTCTCAGGTGCTTAGTCATCTTTTTCCCCCAACGAACTATTCCCTCCTCAACTTCATCTTCCTGATCGAATCCATGCAGATTCATAGCACTCACATGTTCTTTAGGAATAAAGCCTTGCCCAATTTTTGATATCGTCAGAAGCTTATCCTTCTCTGGTTCATTTAAGTCCTTGAAATCCATCCTATTGATTTCATCAAGCGTCTTTCTGCATGCACTGACCTGCATAATGATTTCAAGCATTCATCAGAAACTTGTTTCACATTTTCTTGTTCCACTTGTCGTCTTCAAAATCAACTAAAGAAAGGGAAATTATGATAGATTTGCTACAGACAGTGTACAAGTTAATTAGCTAACCAAACTCAAACCAACATGACAATTTACAACTAAGAGCTAGAGCATTTAAACAAAAGCATACCATACGCTCAATACTGATCTTCAAGATTCGAGAGATATCACCTTCTGCAGCCTGTGAAAATTTAAAACACAGAAAAAATACATCCATTATAATGCAAAAGAGAACTTAAAACATACATACATTACCTCTCTTACCAGTTTATTTTGACCATGGACAATCCCACTACTAATTTCTCTCATCAACACCAAAGCTCGAACCTCCCTATCATCTAAAGTGGCGAATTCCAACGAATTTATATAGTCCATAATCTTTCTACAATCATTGCTTCTCTCTTCCAAAACTTTCTTCAGTTGCAGTTCCATTGCAGATTACTATGCCAACAAAGATTCGAACTTTAAATTCATAGTACGAGAAGAACAACGAAGTTGGAGCAGCAGTAGAAAAGAAACCAAATAATCTGAGAAGGGTCAACTTAAAATCACTTAATTCAATCCAAAAACACCCTCAAATTCAACAAATCGTTAAACCCAGAAGAGACTTTCATCCAATTCCCAAGGGAAATCAGTCAATCACAAAAGAACCCAAAACTGACAAGGGAGTCATAGAATGGATTAAAGTCAAAGGAAAAAAACTCACAGTAAATTCAGACAGTTTCCAACAACCAATGTTTGGAAGATGAACTCCTGTTGTTTTGGAGCACCTAGCGAGAGACAGATTAAACAAACGAAAAATCTAATCTTTCTAGGTTTTGAAATCTAAGAAGTTATAATGTTTAAAAGGCTGGCACGCTGAAGTCCCTAACGGGCACCTTGACGACTAGCAATAGATTACCTATATCAATAGAATTTAGCGTAAGAAACAAAACGGCAGCAGTAGCTTTTGTCCTTCACTAGTAATAGAGGCCCAATCGTCAATTATTTTTTAGCTGTTGGGAGAAAAAGTGCAACAGGTAACTTAAATGAATGTCATATTTTCGTCAACGGGGCAAAACTTTAGAATATAGGAATATCGGAGTTTGGCTTTATCATTGAGAGCCTTAAAGGTCACTTTCAACGTGTAATTTCTGAATTGTTTAATGGACTACATTCAGCGTTAGTGACAGGGGCTTTAGCGGTTCGACAGGCTCTTCTTTAGACGGTTAACAACATGCAACGCTTAAGGAGTATCTTTACTGATTCTCAACTTGTAGTGCTTGCCATTAAATCACACCAAAAGTATCTTTCAGAGTTTGAGGGAATTATTAAGGATTGCCAATTAATGTTGAAAAGTAATTCTAATATTTCTATTGTTTGGGTTAATCGATGAGGAAATGTGAGAGCTCATGAACTTGCTAGCGTGTCTTGCAATTTTTTTCGTTTAAAAATTTGGGTGTCTATCGCACCTTGTTTATCTTATTTATCTGACGTTTTTTTTACCTTTCAAAAAAACAAAAAAAAGGTTTCGGTTACAAATTTAATAAAATTTAAAAAATAATTAAAGAATAATATTATTATATTTTTAAATTTTAATTAAAAATAGTATTATTATAATAATTAATTAATTAATTTTAGTTTATAAAAATTGATTAGTTTACGAAAATTGATTGATTGATTAATTAATAAATTGATCATTTTCTAATAATAAAGATTATTAAACTAAATCAAACTGAAAAGTTAACTAATTTAAATTTTTTGCTGTTAAAATGGTTTGATTTTTAAAATATTATAAAATAGTAAAATCATTCTTTTTCATAAAATTTATTTATTTATAGATAACAAATATAATCTTTTTAAAAGGAATTATGCTCATATTAGTTCTTATAAATTTTACTTAATGTTTTAACTTAAATAAACGTTTAATTTTGATTTTTAGAATAAGTAATCTCTTATAGGCTTTAATTCACCTCTTCCATTAAACCTGTGTCAACCTGTTCGGTAACATCCAACCATTCAATAACTGGGAGAGAGAAAAAAGGGAGCAAATCTGTTGCTCTCAAGTTGCTATGCTCAGTTATACGTTTAACATCTTAGCCATTCAACTTATTGTAATTGATGGTTGAGATTTATTCATTACAAAGAACCTAACAATTTAGGAACAACAGATCTGTTCTTGAGAAAAAATAGATGGGTTGGATGTTGTTAGAAAAAGGGTGCATTTGTGTTTCTGGAATAGGATGAATTGAAGCTTGTTTTTTATTAGTATAATTATCAAAATTAATCACTTTTTTTAGGTTTACAACATCGGTATCCAAACCCACTAGGCCGATTAATTCGGGTCGGAGCTTCGTCACAGTTAAGGCTTACTCACTCTTTAAGCCAAAAAGAGGCTGCTTGTTCTTAAAAATTCCCCATTATTTGTCGTTTTGCATTATTAAGTATTTTGAAAAATAATAGAATGCCTTTAATTTGAAAGATAAATTACTAAATATAATTACAATAATTTTACATGATCATAGTACTAAATGACAAGCAGAGTGTGGATTTCTTTAATATTTTTTAAAAATACTATCATGTTTAGTTTAATTATATTTATAATTTTTTGTGTATAGTTGAATGATGTTTATAATTTTACTAATATTTATTAAAAATCCCTATGTTTTATTTTATTTATTATTTTTTATAGTGTAATTTGTTTTTAAATTGTTATAACAAAATCTATTTAAGGAGGTCCTTGTATATTACTATTTATTAAAACATTATCATATTTATTTTATTTTATTTAGTTTTTATTAAAATTTTAACATAATTTACGTAATTTTAAATACGATATATGTCAATTCTATCAAAAAAAATTATTTTCAAAAGATATTAAACGAAAAAATTATAAAAAGTATAAGAATAAATATGAGAATCACTACTTGTAATATTAAATTATATAAAATTTTATTAAATAAAAAAATAAAAATATATATTTAGATGAACCAATGGTTGAATTTCTTGTATCATTAGGATTACAAAGGATACTCAATGTGACTCAAATCAATGGACCATCAAAATTTTTAGGGTTTTCATTTGTTATTAACAATGAAGTTCGTTTTAGTTTAAAAAGATCGCATCTTTATTATCCCAGAGTCTGAGATTGTGTAAATCACGTATCTTTTGACTGCAAGAGTGAAATCCCATTATCAGTAAACCCTCTTTCTTTCTCACAAACCCCTAGCAGGCTCTGGACGGTCAAGGGCTAGGGTTTAAATTCTGTTGAAAGGGGAATTGAAAGCTGAATTATTAACCAAATGGGCGACGAGAGGAGATTTGAGGATGATGGGTCTGCCTTTAATGGTGTGGGGGAAGAAATTGAAGACTATTATAATGATTTGGGAGAAGAAGGTTTTGGTGATGCAGTGAATGAGAGAAAGAACTCACACCCTTCACCTGCTTCTTTAACTAATTCTGGGTTAGCTTTTGATTTTCGATGCTTTGTGGTTTAATTCTTTAAAAGTGGAAACTTTGTTGAAGTAGTGATGAGAAATAATTTTGGGTTTTCTTCTTTTCTATGTTTCTCTTTTGTCGCAGAAAACTCTTCGTTGGTGGCATCTCCTGGGAAACGAGCAGAGGTGCACAAAGTTCTCGAGTTCATGTTTTTACTGTATTTGCTGTTATAATGTGCTAAGCAACTTGGTATGCTTCTGTTTGAATCGGGGTTGTAAATTTGGTAGGATTAAGTATTTGGTGCTTGGTAGTCTGGGGGGTGTTGGTTGGGTACGGATTCCAAATAGGAACTCAGTGACTGGATTTTGGTTCTGTGGAGATTCATCATTTTGGTAGTTCTTGTATGTTATTTGGTCTTGTTTTAGTGATAGATCGTGCTTAAGGTTTGGCATAATTCTCAATGAGGTACTATGTTAACAATTTAGTGTGTACTTGATTATCGGTCCTTGGAAGCCTTAATTAAATTGTGTGATGTGAGGGACTCTAGGAATCCCATTGTAATAGATATCCGATCATTTTGCGAGTATCTTGGCTAATGGTCCTTTTCGGTGCGTTTCAACATTTTAAGTTTGATAATTTAGCAAGAGGTTTTGATATAGTAGCTATTTTACTACTTTATATACATGTCCTTTATTGTGATTTTTGTTACCATCTGTTCCTTTGGTTCCGACATGATTCATGTGGATTTGTTTTCAGAGACATTTACTCATCATTTCAGCCAGTATGGAGAAATTGTGGACTCCATAATAATGTCAGATAGACACTCTGGACGGCCACGGGGGTTTGGATTTGTAACTTTTTCTGACCCAGCAGTTGCTGATGAAGTTTTGAAAAATGAGCATGTTATAGATGGCCGAGTGGTAAAATAATCTTCTATTATCTACTGAAATATGATGCTTATGTTCCTATTCCTTTTTTTTTCTCACCATAGTGATGGTTAATCTTGTACTAGTTAAGGCATGTTTTGGTGTATTCTGTTGTCAGGTGGAAGTCAAGAGAACAGTTCCAAGGGAAGATACAGAGGTTAATGGCGTAACGTCACTGAACAAAATTTTCATCGGTGGAATACCATCGTCTTTGACTGAAGGTTTGCGTGTTTCAAATCTTAATTGTGGATTTTTCATTTCCGCTTGTGTTTGACTGTGTGGACGGCTCCCTTTTCACTGTTACCTTTGCACACAGATGAGTTGAAGGAATACTTCTCTATCTATGGTATTGTTGTTGACCACCAAATTATGGTGGATCATCAAACTGGAAGGTCGAGGGGCTTTGCTTTTGTCACTTTTGAAAGTGAGGATGCGATAAAACAGATCTTGTCGGAGGGCAGAATACATCAACTTGGAGGCAAGCAGGTGAAGCTTGAAATTTTGGTTGAGATTTGATACTACTGTTGTATACTTCATGTTTTGAGATGTTCATAACTCAAGATTTGCTAACATAATATTTAGGTGGAAATAAAGAAGGCTGTTCCAAAAAGATCAGGTGCTGGTCCCGGCAGTACCGGAAAATCTTTTGGTAGAATAAACAGTTATACAGGTGGATATAGTGATCATCACTGTTCAGAATATGACTATAATGAGAGAATGGGCAGAGTACAAGGTGGTTATGGCTACTATTATGGATATCCTCCCAATGGAGGTTATGGGGGAGGCTTTCCTGGAGCTTTTTTGGGTTATGGTGGCTATGGTTATGGATTTGGATTCGGAGTTGGAGGACCGGTGATGTATCCTACTAATGGATATCGAGGCACTGGATTTCTTATGCCCAACGCGAACGATGGTGTTGGTGGATATCCCGGTGGGAGAGGACGAGGAAGAGGAGGCGATAGTGGTAACAATGGACATAATGTTAATGTTGGTTACGGCGATGACAAGGAATACGGAGGTACCCCTAATATAGTCGGTGAGCGGTATCATCCATATCGGAAGTAGATAACTTTCGCTTCCAGTTAAAAAGGTTGTAGATGAGAAAGTTTGGTTTTGAAGCTTGTTAGGACTAGGCATTCTTAAATCCTAGTACATAACATGTTCTGTTGCAACTGAGATTGAATTGGTTATATCATAAACTGGTTTCTTTATGTAGACAAGTCTACAGTTTTATTGCTGAATGCACCATATTTTGGGTGAAAAATTGACATAAATGAACACGAGCAAGATTTACGGTCCAAAGTTGGTTCGAAACGGTTCAATTAAATTGCTAAAATGATTTCGAATCGTTTCAATTAAAATATTAAAATGACATTATTTTGATTCGAAATTTGAGTGACATGTTTATTCATATCTAACTTACTAGCTTAGAAATAAGATTCCAATCTAAAAGATCACAGTAGCACTATCTTTCTATTGTTGTTGAAGCTGAAACTTCTTCATAGTTTGATAAGAATTTTAATGGAATTGGTTAAAAAAGTATGATAAACAGAGTTTAATTTTTATAAATTAACTCAATAAAATAATCTTTTATCACAATATTTTTTTTTGATAATTCAGTAGGTTGAAATTAATAGATTAAATTATTTTATGAAAGATATAAAAATTTCATATAATTTAATTTTAAAAATACTTTGATTTTCAAATTTAAAGAATTTTTTCTTAAATTTGATTAAAAATAATGAAAACTATGTGCAAATTTCCCAAATATCATTAATATAGTAATACGAATTAACTTGAATAACTAATTAGACTGAACTTTAATTAATAATTTAAGATAAATATAATAAATTATTAATTAAGTTCAAAATTGTCGTTATTTTTTAATTAAAATAGAATTTTTTTAAAAAATAATCTAGCAATAGGTAGCTGGATAATTTTGATTAAAATGGATTAGATCATCTTAGCTTTGATGATCTTTAACTTTACAATTAGCGTTTCACTGGTTTTTTTTTTAATGTTTATCCGACCACTGACACACCGAACACTGCACAGACCGTTGAGTTGAGACTCCTAAGGATTGAGGAAGTGTACAAAAATGGCCACAGCATCATCACTAGTGAAGGCCACAAACACTCACTACTGCTTGTTATCATCAACTGCCATGGCAACGTGCTCAAGTTTTCGTCCACAGCTTTCCCACCATTTCAGATCAGTACCCACTTCTAGTTTCTCCAAGATTCAGCCTTTTTCTGCTTCTCTCAGAGCTTTCTCTGCCCAAGCATCCAGTTCTACAAGTAAAGGTGTCAACTTTTTATGTCTTGGCAGTGTTTTCTTTGATGGGTTGTCCTGTTTTTGTTCTGTATCATCTAGCTGACATCTTATTCAGCAATCTGAACTTTGTTGAGGCTTGATATACCAATGGTTAGAATTTGGGATAACTGTTATGGTACTACTGAATTGTGAGATTGGCTGAATTTTATGGAATTTGTGCTTTTATGAAGTGGGATTGGAAGATGGAGGTAGTGACTTTTGGTATTAGTTTCACAGTCCTGTTTATTCTAAGGCTCCAATGGTGATTTGTGGAATGACCTTATTTCATACTCGAAATAAATGATTAAACACAACTTTCTTCTTTGGAAAAAACAAATTTTTATATGTAGATGTTCCAGTATCTGAAATCTTCTTCTGTTTATCTTAAACTACATCTTATTTTGCATTTGCAGCAGATGAATTGTGCATACGTGTTGGCTTTCTGGGGATTGGAATCATGGGTTATCCGATGGCGCAGAATCTCATAAAAGCGGGGTATTATGTAGTTAATCCCATAAATATTGATTGAACTTTCATATGAAACAAAACATTAACTCTTGCTGATGACTATTCACTCAGAAATCACATGATGTCTTTGTTTGTCTTTGAATCATGGTTCTGGTTGCAGTAAATATTGAAAATGTGTAGCTTTTTCATTTGAGATAAGTATCAAAATTTATTCTCTGAAGCTTAATCCTTGTTTGAAAATCTCCTAGGTGTGATGTGACTGTTTGGAATAGGACCAAGAGCAAATGTGATCCTCTAATCAGCCAGGGTGCGAAGTAAGTACTTAATCTGTTACATGAAATTACTTTGGAACTCTTACATAAGTATGGAATCCGCCAAAA